>PNEQ01087844.1:0-11435 GCA_003012365.1 Medauroidea extradentata | reverse complement strand
GAATCTTCAACTGTCACTTGAATAGAGGCGATTAACTTGCTGGTACTCAGAGAAAGTAGTTTTTTTTTTCGTCCTGTGCATTCGAAAATTTGTGAATTTATGGAAATATTCCACAACCGACAGTATAGATAAAAGGGAATTGGCTAAACTAAATATATATTCGTGTCAGTAAAACAAAACAGTGTGCATTCATTTACGGAGATAAAAATAATATTTGGATAGTTCTCTACGTCTAAAATATTACTGTAAATGGAATTTCGAGATACTTTTTTAATGGAAACACGTCTAAGTATCGTAATAGGTGCAACAGAATTTTTTAAAATATGAATTAGGTAAAATTCAGTCTATAGAGTTCAATCATAAATCCATTTTATGAAGTTTGGAAGACAAATGGGTTTCACAGCAATGTCACGTAAATGCTGGTTAAAATTTCACTAAATAGTATAATGTGGTCACGTAGTGTCTGGACCTGTTATTACTACCTGCTGGTATCTTTGTGCTAAGTAATAAGTGAACCACTTAAGAGCTACGTCATTAATACCGTAATACTGTAGTTTATTTAAAAGATCATTATGATCAACACAGTCGAATGCCTTCGACAGGTCGCAAAAAGTTCCAACTACGTGTTATTTTTGTCTAACAGATTAAAAATACTTATCGTTAAACTGTAAGTGGCATCATCTATAGATTTACCCTTCCTAAAACCATATTGTGACTTAAGAAAATAATTAATTTGTTCAAAATATTGAAATAATCTTTTTAACATATTTTCTAAAATTTTAGCAAATGTGGGAATTAAAGATATTGGTCCATAGTTGCACAACATGTTTTTCTTATCCTTTTTGTAAAGTGGTTTAGCTATAGTAAATCTCAATCTCTCCGGGAAAATGCCAGAATTGAAGGACGAATTAAAGATATGGCAAAGCGGTTCACTAATTAGGTTAGTGTATTTATTTAAAATTACATTAGAAATTTAATCGTATCCAGAAGATGTTTTGGATTGAAAAGATTTTACTATTTCACAAATTTCTTTTGGTGTAGTCGGTTTCAATTCAAATAATTATTTTACTCAAGAAAATACTGCCTAAGTAATGTCATCGGATCATTATATTTTTTATTACTAGATTGGTTAATTATTGAGTCAACAATTTCAAGAGAATAATTATTGAAGGCACTGGCTACCACCTTTGGTACAAGTATTAGTTAATTATTTATTTTAATGGAAATAGATGTTTTGGGTAAAGCAGATCTGCCAGAACCAATTTTTATTATCTTCCAAGAGGTTTGTACTTTTTTTCTGACTGTGTTATTACGTTTTCAAAGTAGATTTGTTTAGTTTTATAATTACGTTATTAATAATCTTACAGCATTGTTTATAGTACGTTTTAGTACTGTTATCATTTAAATTTTTACACTGCACCCTTTTCTTTTTACAATATATTATTATACCCTTTGTTAGCCACTTGCTTTTATCAGTATTCTTTGAGTTCATAATATTTTTTTTTTTTTGGAAAATTAACCTCAAACACTTTACATAATGTAGTATGGAAAATATTAAACTGAGAGTTAAAATCATAAAGCCAACGTTTTTTTTTCATTTCCATCTATTCCTCCGTTTTAAGATTTGGCCTGAAATGTTTTACAGTATTGTTTCATTTTTGATTATTCTAACTTTTTTACATTATAACTTTTTTTTTACATTAAATAGTAGATGAAATTATTTGAATATTGGATAACTGGATAATTTGTTCATCATGATCAGAAAGAGCACGTATAATTGCATGAATTTTATTTTCTTCGCAATTTTTTACCTGAACAAAGATATTATCTGTAGCAATTGCAGAATTATTATGTTTTCTAGCAGGAAATTTAACTGTGGGAAATAAATTAAAAGTCTAAAAAAGAGAACTTTAATTATGTTTATTGTTACCGTCCATAAGATAATCTATGTTGAAATCACCACAAACAATGGCCTCAGTATTAGAGTTGTAATGTTTTTCTTATACTAATTCAGTATTTTTAAAAGTTTTTCTAATTCCCTGAGGGAGATCTGTACATTATTATAATGAGAATTCTTTTAATGTCTATTTTTAATATAACTGCTGCACATTCTATATCTTTTTCGATACATTTGTCAGTTAAAGTAAATGCTTCAACATATTAACTATCTTGAACATAAATGCAATCACCACCCCATACTGGTGTAGACCTACACAATGATGAGATTAATTTTAAGCCTCGGTAGTGGAATGCAAGCTAAAAATTTTCGACGAGAGTAGACTGTATTGCGCGACGCTTATATATACATAGTGTATATATGTATATTTAATAGTCACTAGCGAACTGTCTTAAATCTATAGTAGAGACAGGGATCTTCTCACTTCCACGTCAGAAAGACCTCGCTACGAGGCGACGTTGCCACCTCGCTTGCTGTTATCCCCTTTCAAGTCTGCCCTTTTTTCTTCCATACTTTCTTTTTTCCAAGGCGGAACGATTGGAAGGAAAATAAATCTACCGTGATTGTGCAATTTTTTTATCTTTGCGGACGCCAAAACTCTCTTTATGAACACTGCTAAAGGACTCGCGTGCGAAGAGCGGGCGAAGAGGAGGAGGATGTACAGAAAGAAGACGAGGGAGAAGAAGAAGAAAGAGTGGGTAGAAAGATGGGATCGTATGTTGGGCGAGAAGCGGTTTCTGGAAGGGCTCAGGGAGGTCTGGCTCTCTATCTTGGCGGAATTTCGGGTCGCATCCTTCCTCGGCTTTATCTGGGGGGCGTATTTTATACTGGGAATCTGAGGGAACCAGATTTTAGATCACTTGTTTGCATCGTGCTTCAAGAGGGAGATGTGGACCGGGGAAAGCCAACAATTTTCTCGGGAATTGTAATTTCCCCGGCCGGGGAAGAAGCTACGGGCCTGGCACAGACATGTTTTAACGTTCGTCTTCTGAAGTCAACGGCAGCCTTGTATCTGGTGACACCGTATACATCACTCTTATTTCTCTGCATGTTCTCAATAAGTCTATACGGACCAAGTGAGGACAAATAAATAATACATCGTAACAGTAATTTTTGTCGCTGCGAATTCACGATGTATCTTCGATCGTACGCGATGAAAACAGAGGTTCATCAAGTACATCTCTCAGAAACATTCTTCCTGCAATACTAACGGATGTTAGGGGCCGCGGTGGCCGAGAGGTTCGATTCCTGGCGGGGTCGGTCCCCGGATTTTCGCATGTGGGAATCGTGCCAGACGATGCCGCTGGTCGGGTGGTTTTCTCGGGGATATCCCTTTTCCCCCGCCCATTCATTCCGGCGCTGCTCCATACTCACCTCATGTCACCCCTCACCAGCCCTAAAGACCTCGATGTTAAGCGCTGACCAGAATCTCTCACTCTCACTAGTGAATGTTGCCAAGTGTGGATAACGAAATCTTGGCGCATCAGCATGGCAGGAATCTGGTATTCTCTATGACTGTAGCCACCCAGCAATGTGCAGAGCTACGGCAGATAGGTGTTCATTCGATAACTACTTGACGTGCAGGAGTGATGACGTCTGCTTGGGTATAGCATTCAAAGAACGTCATATATCGTTCGGAATAAACTAAGCAGTAAAGATTTAACCTTCTGGAAAAAATCACTAGCGATTACTGCATATAATTCAATAATAATAGTTACCTTACTCGTTGTACAGTTGGCAGCGAATTGCCGAATGTTGTTCCGTATATTTTCCTATTAAAATGAAACAATACTAAAATTAAATATACCCAATTCGACATATGTGTGTGTTATATAACAACAAAAATAATATGATTATCAAACTATACGGGTTGCTATTGACTGCACAATTTATTGTACACGCGCAATGATCACGTGACTTGTCCAGAGAGGTTGGTCATTTACCGCCGTTAGACGTTACGCGCAAAAAGATACGAATTGGATTAAAACAGGAATTTAACAGGTTTTTTTTGTGTGCTCACTTTATCCTAAACCGCCTATACATACGTTCATATCCTTTCCAGGTCATCCACTAATCTTAAAAGATTACTTCAGACGCAGCCAAAAATTGCGCGAACTGGAGTTTCCATAACAAATTTTACGCATGATATGCTACAGTATATTTAAAATTTTATAGGCGAGTGCAATTGCCTTTTATATCAAATATTGCATTATAAAATAACAGGGTGACCACTGAATGTCTCATATAGGGAAGTTATCGGCGAGAAGAATGCACGCCAGTCCACAGCCTTGCGTCTAGAGGCTAGAGTGCGGCGTGACGGGAATGCTGTTTCACCCTTAGCTCTACGCACTTCTCGTTCTCGAACGTGCTAAATACAACAACCCATGCGGTCGCCTTAAGCGCGCTACTTTCTAGTGTCCTAGTGACAGCAAATACATACATGTGTGTTTATATATGTGTATATATATGAGCGGCTGAGATTAATAGTGGTCTAAGCCACAATCATTCAGTAGTGTCATTTTTATTCTTTTTATTCACATTTTCCAAAAGAAAATTCTGTAACAAATACTTCACTCTTAACGGAGTTTATGAATTTCATTTGAGTATTGCAAAAGCATACCGCATTTTGCATGTGGTTACAAAAAAAATATTTACGAGGAAACTATTTTAACTGATGTACACCACTTTAAGTCCCTCACATGATAAAATGCATTACATGTTGTTCATTAAATGTCAAACCGGCTCACAGACACTTAGTTTTTAAGATTCAAAATATTTGTTTACACAGAGTTTACAGGATATTAAAAACTACTCTATGGGCTGCATCAAGGTGAACATAAAAAGTCAGTTCTGGCCTATATGTAAGTCCGACAGGTACTGAGCCACAGATTATATAACTTAAAGGGAAATTCCCAATCCTTACTTTATATCATGGCTCTGGGTTAGGCTGCACTCTTAAATAAATTATATCTTTCTTTGTCGCAATAAAATATGTATTATTAAAGGAAAGTATTGTCGGCTGAGGCGTATGAGTTTGGCATTTTTAAGTAATCAAAAGTTAACTAAATTAATCTGAATCAACCTTAACAATCCACTCCGTTTGGAAGGGTGAGGGAGGTGGGAGGTCTTGTCAGGACATTTCGTATAATACAACATGATAATAGACTGTTCACGATTAAATAAGCACTGCTTAAAGTTTTCTTTCAACTGTCATGTATTCGGCTTTACTATTTAAAACTATCATGAAACGAACTGTGTGAGAGAGAGGATGGACTGCGACTCTCGTGTGGGTCTAATGCGAAAACCAGACTAGAGCATGGAAATACTAATGTAAATTCCAGTTTAAATTTCAAGAATAAGAATTTTTTAGTGTAATTTTTATCAGTGAAGTAATTTGAAATGTGACTTCTATAAAGAAATATAATATTAATAATTATTACTCAATTAGAATATATTGGTTTGTGGACATAAGCCATTGCTCATGTTTTGTTGATCGAACATGTGTTGAATGACAAAATATTAAGAAGAAAAAAAACAGACGCGAAACACATACAAAAAAATAAAAAACAATAACAAAGGAACTCTGCCAATTTTTTTTTTTTCTTTATGTGAGACAACAAAGAATTCTACAGATATAATTCAGTCGAATTTCAACACAACACAACACCCAAACACAAAATACAGACACAATTTTAGTACCAGATTCCAAAAATAAAAATAGGTTGTAAATAGACAAAAAAAGTGCTTTCGCATCTTGATGTTCCGGCCAGCTGCGTCTCAGCCTGAAGACGGGGATAGATCGCAATTCCCGAAACGTTGCATGTTTTCGTTGTTTTTAACTTCTGTTGTGTTGTCTATTGTATTTTGTTTGTTGTCCACTCTTCACTTTTTTTGTCTATTTCCAACCTATTTTTATTTTGGGAATCTGTTTCTAAAATTGTGTTTTTTTTTGTCTGGGTGCTGTGTTATGTTGATATTCGATTCAATTCTATCTGTAGATTTTTTTGTTGTCTCGCATATTGTTTGGTCAACAAAATAAGAGTAGTGGCGTATGTCCACAAACCAATAAATACCAATTGTAAACTCCCATTGTAAAAAACCTTTAAAAATCGGTATTCATAAGTGTTCGCTTTATTGCGAACCACGTATAACCCTAGAATCACAATAGCACGACGAACGCGACGCAAAGGGCGCGATGCGACAATCAAAATTTACACGTTATTTTTTTTATCATTCGACGTGCGGCAGAAAAACGAATTTTCTCAGTGTCTGCCACGCGACAAATAACGAAACAACGTAACATGTAAATAGGTCCTTGTCAACACATACTAACCTTTTGTACGACAGCTATTAAAGTTTGTTATTTTTCCGTAAAAGTGGAATACATTATTGGCCAACTTATGAAGCATTGCTGCATATGTACACATAATGCACTGAAACAATATGTTGCAGAATTCTTCGTTGGCTCTATGAATTTGCGTGTAATAGCAACAAAAATCTCTCTTGAAATAAATAAACGCGATTTACCACCAATTAAAGTGTTCCACCAACAGTTAGGCACACAATTAAACTTCATCGGGAATATAATACATAGGGTAAACTGACCACAGATGATGATGTAGACCTACCTTAATTACGTGATAAACTACTTTTCAGGCTTCACAAAATTTGAAAGCATCAGTACACATAGTTCACTAGGTTACCAACCCAGAGCAGACATGTATACTTTTTGCAATAAGGACCAATGTATCCCATATATCATCATAAATACGTTTAAACTATTTCAGTTATTAAAATTCGAAGCCTTGGTATAATGAAGTACGGTAGTGAGATACATACTGTCCGTTCGGAATTTGCGTTGCAGCAGACAATTTTTGTCGCACTGACGTCACAGAAACCTCGGCGCTGATTGGCTGACGTCTTTTGTTTGTCTCGTCGCGTCTGTCGCGCGATTGTGACTTCTGAATAACTTGAACTGTTTATATTACGCAACACGTGTGAATATTCCAGAAGTAGTTAAGTAAGACAGTAGGACCTGGTTATCTTGCGTGAGTAATTGCACTCGAGCCCGGGTCGTGGTGTCGACCTAGTGCTTGTAACCTGGTAGGTCGGATCTTGGACAGCTGGAGAGAAACGCGGGCGTCATTTGTCAGCGGCTCGATGACCCTGGAGCGAGCTGTCATATTCATCTGCGCCGCTATCTGTGTGGCAAGACCTCTCGACCACCAGTCCGCCCGGTTGTTCGCGGCGCCCTGCACTGGGCCACACCGAACACACTCTGCACCGACCCCTCCCTACCCCCTCATAGAACGTGTCGCGCCTCTGAGCGTTCACAGAGTTGTATCCTCCAACTCTTTGCAACGGGATAAAATATTCATGGGACAAGTCGAGAGATTTTGGTCAGCGCCTAACAGCAAGGCATTCAACACTTTTAATGTTAAATTACTATTAAGGCCTTGTGACCAAGTTTTGCAGTAATTTCGAAAATATTTTTTTTATTGCTACCCAATACTCATATCAAAATTTCAATCCACAGTTTTGACACTTATATGTTATAATTTGTAGCTGAATTTTTCTGTAGAAATGTACTGAACGGTTCTTTATATTTCGTTACCACGTTTTTTGTCGTGAAAATAAGCAAAAATTAAGCAAAATATTTTTTCTGACGAATGGTACATTGTTTTTAAAAAGACATCCGCAGTATTGTGCATCCTGTGACTGCACATTGACTCAAATTGTTTCAAAGCTTTTGGTTGGAAAATATTTGAGTTTTTGTCACTAGCCTGAAAAAAACTCGAGAACGAGCCCTTAAGATGCCTCCATAGATAGACTACATTTGTGTGTGTGAGGTAGGAGCGGTAAGGGTGACGTTGACCAACGTATGTAACACATTATCACCTCTCCGCTCAAGTTAACTCAGCTGGCGTGCAGTGTTTTACTAATATCGTTTTTCCTATGGGACTTTAAGCGGTGACTGCATTAGTTTATGTATGGAGAGCATAGTTTAAAGTCTAAAGCTTGTTTCTATAGTTGTGTTTTTGGAATCCGGTTGTCATTTTCCCAGGTACGGCAATCTGTAAAAGCCATTTTTGGCCATTTTGAGGGGCCTAAAAATGAGGTTTCTAATAAACGAGCCGAATTTTTAAAACTATAGCGACATAGTTTGAAATGAGTGTTATTTTCGTAGGTATACATATGTAAATCGCCTTAAATAGTATCGCTAAAAAAAGAATAGCCGTAACTCGCTTCAACGTGTTGAGAGTAGACGTAGGGTGGCCCCTTAAGAAGTGCTGGAATGAAAGGGAGAGATTTACAGGACATCTACGAGGAAACCAATAGTCTGGCACGCTTCAAACAGACGAAAATCAGGGAATGTCCCACTCTCTGGATATCGATCCCAGCTCACTGATGTGGGAAGCGAGCGCCTTAGCGTCTGCCCCAGTATTCTTTGCCGTAGCACTGAACAAACAGCAATCATCGCATCTGTATCAGTTACATATGTACCGAGCTTCACTTTATAAGACGGCAACATATTTGAACGTGAGTTGGACTTTTCCAAATTATAGGAAAACTTCATTGAATACATGAGTTTAAGTTCTTTTAACAAACGATTTGGCTGCGTATAACGTATTTATAATAGGTCTGTGAATTTCAGAATTATACTTTTATTCCCCGCGAAAGAGAATGACTTAGAATTATAAATAGCCTAGGCTTTATCGACATCTAGAAGAGTCTGTACCTTTACGCTGCAAACAGAATAGGAATTGAAATTTCCTGGTTTTTTGAAAATCAGAGTAGAAAACCTTAGAAAGAGCATTCTGGTAAACAGGTTTTTGTTAAATTTTATGTGCAAATAATTCGATCTTGGTGACACATTTAATTATTTTCTTGGTGTTGTCCTTGTTTACTTATTTATCCTCAATTATTGCATTTAGAATTGATTAATTTACTATGTTCTATGTCATTTAAAAAGTGTTTTATTCGATGTGTTTATTTACGCGATGACAGACTTATGCAAGCTATTCCTCATGGTAAAAGACAACGAGTTGTTCACGTACTTTGGTTAAACGTAAAATATACTGAAAATGAAACGCTTAAAAATTGTAAGTGAAAAAAATTAATTTATGAGAGACGGTTCCAATGTGCCTTTAGGTAAGCAATATTTGTGAAGTATCAAGTTAAACTGTTATAAATAAAATAAGGAATGTCAAGTTGTAAACCTATATCAAACAAAAAGTAAAAAAAGAAAAAAAAATGAATGATTTGTATCCTTGTACAGGTAATGAAATGTGTTAGGTTAAGTTTTAGAGTTGAATCATGGGCTGTATTGTTGGTCTGAATTATTTCAGTCGTAATAATATCATATCCAAAAATTTCCTCAAGTTCGATAATGTTTTCAAGCTTTACAGGCTGTTCTAAAAAATTTTACGTAGTTTCTGTCTGTCAGCTGTAATATAATATACTGTACATTTACGCTTGTATATGGAAAAGTGTTTTTCTGTATACTTACATTTTTTTATTTTGCGGAGTATATCGCCTCGAAAGTACAACGGTTCGAACATGCTTGTTTGACAAGTTGCATAGATATAGGCGTGCGAGATTGCGTAAATATAATACACTCGTAAATAAAATACTCAGGTACTTTTTAAACTTTTTGTTTCGACGATTCCACGAGATAAACTTATGAAAGAAATAGTTTATTAAATTTATATTCAAATTGTCAGTGAAGTTGCTTTATTTGCGCTCTGCTGAAGCCAGCTCTAAAAATTAAGTAATTAAAAAAGCTCTTTTTGCAAAACTGTCATACATGTCTTGGCTATGTTTCGTGCTAAAATAAGTAATATTCCAGGCGACGACGGAATATTAATTTCAAAGAAGCATATTGTATTTTATGAAGGCAATTTCAACATTTTTCATACAGCCTTATCTCAGACTGTAATAACTGGAAATAAGCGAAACTACTACAGAGGCGTGCACTTTATTCTGATGATTCGCATTCAGGAACAACGTCGGGTCACCCTTAAGGAGGGGGGGGGGGGCTCCCTGCAAAATTTAAATTTTTTAAATAATTTTTATATTCGTATAAGACTTTGTTTGTTTTATAGACCTACATTGTGATTATTATTTACAATAACGAGAAAATTTTCTAGCCTTCATAGTTTTTGTATAATGACATGTTACAGCCAAAATGTTCATAAAACGGTTTTATACAATAAACGAAAACCAACTGACTACGGGCGTCATTTCATGTTTGTCTTAGGGGGGATTTTTTTTTTTTGGCTACAGTGACCTTGCTGTATCTTTTTTTATTAATTAAACATCTATAAATTAGAAACTTTAATAATAAAACTTCGGTTTTATGTGCTTACGTTAGTATTATTTAAATAACAAAATACACAAAATTTTGTTTACACATTACCTTCTAAACCCAGGGGGGGGGCATTTACCCCTGCCCCCTAAATTACGCCCCTGCAACTGACATACAGAAATGAAATAATTTCCACTGAAGAACAGTGTTGTGGACTACGCGTAGACATGAATAAAAAACATTTACGATTTTTTTTTATTATTGAATTTAAATAAAAAATTTGCCAATTTTCTGTAATTTTTTAAAAATGCTCAATTTCAAAGCAGTTTTTTGTACATGTATAATTGTAGCCGGTGACACTTTATTTCATTGTGAATTATTTCGTTTCTGTAAGTCAATCGGTTTTCGTGTCTTGTATAAAACCGTTTAATGCAAATTTTGGCTCTGACTTGCCAATATACAAAAACTATGGAAGCTAGAAAATTTTCACTACTGTAAAAAATAGTCGCAAGGAATTTCTAGAAAACAAACAATGTCTCGTACAAATAAAAAAAATTGGCGTGAATTCCCCCCTTAAGGGCGCGGTAAACTAGCTGTCGGGAAATTATTTAAGTTTTTGACGAGCAATTGTGTTGCTGTTAATTAAAGTAGACGGGTTTTATATTTTTCTACACATAATATGACTGTCATACCACATTTAGACACATACATAAAATAGCACAGTTATTAAATAAGCCCAAAAAAAAATTTTAAAGTTAGCATTTGTAAGTATTTGCAGAGGCACGGCGTTTTAACGACCACGCACGCAAAAATAAAGTGGCATAGTTGATCTTACTCTTAAATGAAACTGTGTAAGTAGTACTTTTGAATGGTGCCTAGGAAAACTTTCTGCTTGTAAAAGAAATATTTTAAATTATTATTTACATTTGTAGATGAGCTTTTTTTATCACAAAATCTAATATTTCTAATGGTAAAACACAGTCTAAATTAATTCAGAACACGTTAAAGTCGGCGTAACCTTGTCAAGTCATGTTCTGTCTTTAATTCTACGTATTGATATTTGTTACATACAGAGTAGTACCGACGTAGTCATTAAAACGCTGGAGGCGTGCAATGAAATCAGCGGTCTCTAGTTCTGCTGCTCTCAACAGAGCGCACGCGGAGTCGCTC
>PNEQ01087841.1:0-12236 GCA_003012365.1 Medauroidea extradentata | reverse complement strand
TGTCTAGTTTCACCTGGTATGGTTCCCTCCGAGCATTACCACTGAGTAGGAAATGATAATCATAAAAGGTCAATTAAAATTATAATTAAAAGAAACCTCGTGTTATTGCTCTCTGGGAATCGGGCATGTTTAACTCCACTGAGGCACAAACTGTGTTCTCAGACAACGACTGTATTTTCTCTTGCTTTTTAAATTAGCCTTTAAATTAACTGTAAGGTAAATAGATAGAGGACTTGTCATAACCTTATAAGGAAAAAAACCTTGCAACATTAACCCTATTAAACATCATAGTGTTTATTAAAACCATAAATAATTATTAACAATGTTTAGTGTTATCTGGAATTTCCGGCAAGTTATTATCCCAAATTAAATTTGGACGTTCAGTAACAGCTTGGCTGACCTCTGACCACAAGACCTAGTTAACCCGGTTTAATATCTCATATATTACTTTTCTTACATGCTTTAAACCTATCTCGCGTATGGTAGTTTTTGACGGTCGTTGGTAGTACTGTAAATAGTTGTTTATACACGATACATCAGTTTTCATCTGCCATATGTGATTACTGTACGAATCGTCTCGTTTGACATTTAAAGTGCCGTCGCCTGAAGACGGGACCAGATGTCAGCTCCTGAAAAGTCGTGAAAATTTGGTCATAAAAAAATTTACTCTGTTTCTTTTGTGTCTTCATCGTTGTATCGTCTGGTCTTATTGTTTGTGACGTCGTCGTTGTTATCTTGTCTTGTGTCCAACATTGTATTAGCTTATCTTTCGACTTTTACTTTTGGATGTTTATTGTTGTTGACGACTTACTTATGGGATTCTTCATGTTCTGTTTTTAGTTTTGTGGATGTGTTGACTACAGCTATACTAGGCTTGTTTTCTCAGTTTTTCGTTGTTTAGTCTTGTATTAGACTTCTGGGACGACATATTATTGCAATAACGTATGTCCACAACAATTCAGAACGTTAACCTCTCTATATTGACTTAGTTTTCTGTAGCTTATAATGATTCAGGTTTGATTACTGCGATATAACTACTAGCTTAGTTTTTTTTTTTGCATATTCATTTATAGTTGTATTTGTCCAGGCAATCCTATAAGCATACGTAAGATAGACAATTGCATTATTGTTTGCGTTATGATTTAATATTAAAGGTCAAGTGGTTTATCGTGTGTATTAGAATTAGTGTACTTGATAGAATTCGCCAGTTTTCCATCTGGGTACCGATATGACCATTACTTATAGGCCTAATAATATTTTTAATTTTTTTTTGCAGTTGTTAAGTGTGGAATTCATTATGTTTTTGGAATGAGTGAATACATTTCTGCCTTGTTTGTATAACTTACTAAGCTATCTGCAAATGCCAGACCCTGCAATTTTATTTTTTCACTGGATATTCTGTCCAAGGTTATTTGTTTTGTCAAATATCTCCAGAACTTAGTTTACTTCTTCTAGGAGAATAGCGAACATTAGTGGCCATGGTAGGGCTCTAGTAGGTGGACCACTTTTGTTAATAACAAACAATTCAAACATTTCGCCTCGGAATTTAGATTTTGAAGAAACAACAATAAATATTTATCTTAATAATATTTTTTAAACTTCGGTTCGATTTCAATTTTTTCATAGTTATTAAAAATTTCGTCTATGTTTATAACGACATACGCTTTTTATGTCTGCAAAGTTGATCACCTTTTATGTGTTTTTTTTTTTTTTGTGAAATCGTAATATGGTTTTGAGGTTGATAATTTGCTCTATGTAGAACATTCCTTTTAACTTTTTAAAAAGTCCCAGCTGTTTTTTGCTATTTCAATGGTGTGTGTGGGTATCAAGCCATTGAGAAGGATCTTGGAAAATTTTTTAAAACTAATTTCAAGGGTAAAACTCTAAATACAACGATGTTGGTTTTACTGTACTTTATCTTGAAGGTTTCAAGAACTATACCTTTACCGTCGGAAATAATATATGCCTGTTAATCCTGTTGCACATAGATACGAGCGTATATTTGTTGAAGGCGCTAGAGTTGGCCTTCAAGTCCACAAGCTTCTTAGTCGTATAATTTAGTTACAGGCAGCCGAAACCAATTAATTGTCTGATGCGTGCAACGTACCAGCAATATATTGTTTGTTTTTTTACATACATCATTTATAGTCATGGATTTATCGTGAACTGCTTGGACAGCGAAAATTATTACTTGCTGTACAATTAAATATTACTAAAAACTGACATTGCCTTAAGGTATTTATTTCTTTCCCAGATTCTTCAGTGGATAAAATATATGCCTACGTGAATTATTTCCTTGAATAATTTAAAGACGGTAGAAGGTATATATGTTATTCATGGTTGTGCTAGTATGAGAAATATTAAAACTCTTGTATTTTATATAAAATGCTGAACGTACAGTTGGCGAATATTACATCAGTATCCAGGCTGCCGCAAAACTGCGTGTAAATAATGCGAGGAAACGATGCTCACATCTAGACGAACACAACACGTCAAATAGACACAGGTTCGTAAATGCACTGCTATTTCACTACAGTTCACAGTAAATGATATATAGCGCATACTGTACACGGGCTAAGTCGTTTTTATGTGGAACGCTTATGAGGATATTACACAACTATATACCAGATAAGATCTGTTGATTTAGACAGTAAGTATTGGTATTGTCCAGTGTGGCATCCCACTATGGAACTAGCCCTGCCGTCATGCACTGTACATCACGAACATTGTTGTTCAGTGACGGTTATGTGTTTACACGTATATATTTGTATAATTTGTTTGGATCTCTTGATATAAGGATTGCGTACAGAAAAATAATGAAATCCAATTTTATAACATTCCGGCATGCCAGTGATGGAACCGCAGTTTCAAAATATAAGTAGATGAGGGATACGTCATCATGACAGGACATAATACTAGTAGTGTGATTATCGCTGTTGTGTCAAGAACTGCAGAAGAAGTATGGGAGAGGATATACCAAGGTCAGGCAACACGCACCACCGACGTCGTTACAACGCGGATAGGGACGAGGCAAGGGCTGAGGCAAACCTTCATCCCCTGGTGACGGTTACAGATGATCTCCCCTAGCTCGGCAGACCTGCTCCCTGGTGGGGTCAGGTGTCTGACCTCCCACCCCTTCCTATGCTCCTGTGATCCCTGTCCATTACCAGTGACGCGGCATGTATAATGCAGCGAAGCCAGGTCATGATACATCGCTCCTTCGTGCCGCCACGCCAGTGTGTCTCACTTCATTCTTGACCCCGAAGCTGCTTCTATACAGTACTCTATGTCCTACACCAGCGACCAACATATAGCGATTACTTATCTATGGCTGTATGTATTACTTCATTCTTGGCACCGAGGATGTTCCTATACTGTACTCTATATCCTACACCAGCGACCAACATACAAACATTACTTAACTACGGCTGTATGTATTACTTCGTTCTTGGCACCGAGGGAGTTCCTATACTGTACTCTATGTCCTACACCAGCGACCAACACACAAACATTACTTAACCGTGGTCTGTATGTCTTACATCATTCTTGGCACCGAGGGAGCTCCTACTATAGTCTTGAATCCCTCAACAGAGGCAAACATACAGAAATGACTAGACTACAGCCGTATCCTAGAGTGGAAGTCTTGCATCAGTTAAATATAGGTAGATAAAATGCTGCTACCAGCCGGGAAACCCTGGCGAAAGTTAGGCTAGGCATTTGGGCATGGGCGTCAGTCAATTTCAAAATATTGCTTTTGAACAGAAAACATTTTCTGTGTTCATAATAGGAAATGTACACCAAGGAATTAGCCTATGCGAACAAAGTATGAATATATGTTTCATTGTAGGATGAGAATTTTACATTACAATATTATATCATTCAGATACAAAGTTGGCATTTTCGCTATAAGCATTACGTTTTTCTTTTTCGTATACGTTCATGAGACACTTTTCGTGTGCAAGAAGATTACTAATATTTTCACAGTGTAAGCTTTCTGGAGTACTGCTGAACGTGTTGAGGGTTCATACATCTCGAGTCACTGCAGATAAGCCACTGTTGCACCGTAGGCAAAGACGTCGCCATTCTTGTTTGTATTCAAGACACACATCTCACATCTACAGCCGCCTGCACCCTCGCCCGCGTGGAATGTGAATTCTGACAGCAGTGAAGGTGATATGTTAAATAAAGTATCCTGTTGTCATCTCTTGTTACACAACCATCACTCGTGTAAGTGAGAGACACAGGGTGTGGTATCCCTGGAGTGTAGCTTTCTTGCAGTGTTCTCCTGCAGCAACATGGAAGACGTGATGTGATGTCTTCCTCTTTGCGACGACATGATCATGTGCTACGGAACAACGTCTGCTCTTGCAGAGGTAAATGGGAACGTTACTATGAATGTATTCCTACAGACTTGCACTTAATAATCATCTTATTTTGACATCTAATATCGACTAATGTGGCCACCTGCCCAGTCCAGAGATTATCTGAAATATTGCGCGCCGTGCGTGTCTACTTAGGAATAAAATTCATAGATTTTTACAAACGTGTACAACCACTTTAGGTCATGTTACTATAAGCTTTATTTTTACGCTGTCGAAAATGGGTACCTATCTGGTCCTCTTTTTTAAGTATGCAAGTCTTTACGCACAACATTAAAAAATGTATAGCCATGTACAATACGCATTTTCTTCGATATTACGTCATAACATGATAAGGTCACCACTGAATGACTCATACAGGTAGTTGTAGGTGAGCAGACATCACTTCAGTTCAATGTCTTGCGCCTAGAGTCTAGATTATGGCGTGATGCACGTGCTATGTCGCCCTTGATGCTTCCACACTTCCAGGCCTCAAATACGCTAAATACGTCCACCCAGGCTGCCACATTAAGGGTTCTGCCTGTCAATAGATGAAAGAAAAACTGAATTATCCTACCTCCCACCCGCGTGGTGCCTTCTTATGATTAGCGTTTAATGATAATTTCATTTTAAACGATAATATCCCGTTTTCAGTTTACGTTTCTTGTGAACTTTATGTGGCATGATCCTTTTTAGGGACAAGTTTGGCTGTTCTATTTTGAATTAAGACATTTCTGAGTTACAAGCATTACACTTTATTATTTGCTATGCGACCATAGAAAGTACTGAGGTCACCGCATAAAGCCAAGCCTGTTGAGTGCACGGCACATAGAGGTGATGATCCATGTTGAGAGCAAGCGAGAACATTCCTTAGTGTCCACGCTCTTACCTGGCTTCATAATGAAGTGACAATTAACTCTATATTCCTGCCAATAGGAAGGTTCAATATGAATGTTGCAGTTGGCTGGAGACGTTTACTCGACCCGGACGTATATCTTTGTATCGGCCAAACCAAAGAAAGAACGAGGTGAAACGACATTATGATGGTGCGGCGATGTAATTCAGTCAGTAAAATAAGACAAACCTCTGAGAAAACCAGTCCCAAGTAGCAATATTCTCTTCACTTCTAATGTTCGAAGGTTCAGAGGAACACTACCAATAATTTATCGGCGGCAGCCTGGTAATCAGACCACTCGCCGTGAGGGGTACTTGGATCGATCCCCAGCTGTGTCTGATCCCGGAATTTTACATGAAGGCATCGTCACTGGTTGACGGGGTTTTTACGGGTGATATTCAGTTTGCCCCGTCACTTTCACTTCGGCACCTCTCCACTGTACAACTTCTCACCTCGTGTCATTCTCCTGAACAAGTTGATGCATGTTGGCACTCAGTAGTGTCATATAACGATCTATTTGAACAGTAACGTTACATGCCAGATAACTTTATATAGTTTGAAACCAGCAGTGTTTTCAGTTAATTCAGTTACTTTATAGTATACTCCATTTGTCAGTGTGTGTGTGTGACGTAATTTTTCATTTGTTTATTTTTTCTCTTAGCACCTCAAACCGTACTATTTGTATGTTTTTCTGTGGAGTATTGCCATAATTTTTTGTTCTATGCAGTTTTGAAGGTAGATAGGTAACAGTATCAAGTGAGTGTTGTCTTGCACGAGGAAGGTTGTCGGGATATAGCCGTGGACAATATGAGAACACTGGTGCTAACATTTGAAGATGTGCGGTAGGTCAAGTATACAAATATTAAAGCTTGTGTGGACATGCAAAGTTTGGCAACTCCCGTGCATAACTAGACCTGTAGTTAGACCATACCCAAAGTGCACTCTGAAATAGTCTCACTACCGCTTTAATACTGTCAGTATTATGCTGATCTTGCCGGTTAAAAGTCAAATTTATTTTGGAAGAAACATTACATGACAGCTATTACAGTAAGGCTTGCTGGCGTACATTACATATTCAAATCATTTAATCGCATTAAATTATATCATTGAATCTGAAGTTCGTGGAATTCTTACGTTAGTCAAGAATTAAATATTTAAAAAATTTGTTTCATGCAATTCTTCCTGACATCCACTATTCTACTTAAATTAACACAATGTAGTGTAGCCGTGAATTAGTTACCGTAACTTCTAGTGAATATATGTTACACGTAGTTGCTTAGCATTAGTTAGTGTTAGTAATAATATGTTCAAACAAACATCACAAGTCTCATGCTACATACACACCACTGCATTTTCTGTACGGGTATCCAGTATCATCAGGAAAAAAAGGAATTTAACCATGTTGAATGAGATGGGTCTATCTATGCTTACAGTAGTGAAGTCTGCAATCCGGACTGTGATATCCTGGCCCTCTGGTATATTTTTCTAAAGATATTCATTTAGAAATGTATTCCGGATTCCAGTGTTGGTAGGCGATTGATGAAAAATTACCATCGTGGCGGGATATAAGATCAGTAAACACAAAGTAAACAGCTGTGATAACAGAAGAAACAATTGAAAGAGCGGTGTCTGTATATAGCCATATACAATTTACAAGACCTGCTTATGAACACATTGAAGACAAAACAAATGATGCGAGTAACGGAAACATGAATATGTACAACGCGATAAAAGACGCGAAATTCCATTACGTGTAAGTTAAGTTATTTAAACATTTATTTTTTGAAATTCATGGCACATGTGTGTTGTAAATTTAAGCTAGTTGCACACGGGAATATGACAAACTATTTTCAGGAAAATTATCCGACAGATCGTTACAAGTTTACTCACATAGTAAGATACAATACCTTATTACAATAAAGAAAAATCTTGAACTGTCTTGTCCAAATCTCTATGTATAAAAGAAAACCCTAACTGACAGACTAACTGAATGAATGGCTGACTGACACATCAAACTGTAGCCCAAACCGCTGGAGCTAGAAATGTGAAATTTTTTGAGTGGGTTCTTTATAGGTTGTAGGCGAGCACTAAGAAGGGATTTTTCGAAATTCGCCCCCTGAGGTGGTGAATAGGGGTAAAATGTGTTTAAAAATATTTGTCTACGTAGCTCGAACCCGACGGCCTATCGTCGTGGCTTTTACTTCACTGGATGAATCTTAAAAACTTATTAGCCAATTAAGGATTTCTCGAAATTCGACCATTAACGGGATGAAAAGAGCTGAAATGAGTTTTAGAAATAGTTATTGATATCTATCGAACCCTTTGGGAAACAAAGTTGATTTTTGCTTCAAAATTATGGTGATGTGAATACCCAAATAGAACTGTTTCGTTTTTTTTTATTCCAAACAGTTAAAAGAGGGGAAATGTGCTGTACGCTAATCGTCTGTACAGCTCGAACCCAATGGGCTATCGTCATGATTTTTACTTCAGTTAGATAAGTATACACATGTATAACACAGGACTTCAAGAAGATTTGAAAATCATAAATTAGGGGGTGAAAGACGTTAAACGTGGTTTCCATTTTTTCCCATAACAATATAACCAGTCGAGAGATATATTGAAGTGCTGTTTGCTTCAGAATGAAGTTTCTGTAAATACGGAAAATATATTTAAGGAAATTTTCCTAATATGACGCCAAACATGTAAAAATGTTTAAATATATGTTTCATTCGTGATCTATATAAATGTGTATATATATTTATATATAACTTATATATATATATATATATCGATTTCACTGAATATTTAGATTTCTACGTGTATTACGCTTAAAATTATTGCTTACTTAAATTCTTTAAATGCAGTTTATTGATTTTACGGAATTTGCCACCTATGTAGGTGAAAAGCAATGATATGGGATGAAGGGTGTTATCAATTAATCGTCTACATGTTTAAAAATAAACGGGCCACCGTCACGATTTCCACTTAAATTATACTCATATAATAGCCTTATTGTCTATACAGTTTTTTTAATTCTTCGAATCCTAAGGGGGTGAAAACACATTGAATATGTTTTACATTAATTCACGAGTGCTATCGAACTCGTCGAGGTATAGAGTTTTTTTCTTTTTATGATGATGAATACGTCATTTCCACTTAGGCTGTGGTGGAATAAAAATAAATAAATCGTCGATTACGCTTTGACTCAATGGGTTATCGTCGTGATTTTCACCTCAATTGGTTACTTAATACAAAAGTTTAATCTGTGATGGCAAGATCTTGCGAAATTCGATCACTGAAGAGGTGAAAAGAAGTAATATTTGTTTTCATTTAACCCATGAATTTTACCTAACCAGTCGAGATATTGTTTTGCTTGAGAACGTAACGTACATAAATACGAAAAATAAATATGTCAGTTTTTACACTGAGAGAATAACTCTCAAATACCCGGAGGGGGGAGGGGAGATGTTAACGTGAACCTTTCCCTGCAGACGATCCGAAAAAGCAAGTACAGCCATAGATGAGTATATTACAGGGAAGTTAACATTCTGAAATTATATCGTTACATATGGGTATACAACCTCTAGGTGTCCAGTGAACTTTCGAAGGTACGTATTGAAGGCACAGTTATTAATGGTCGTTTTAGAGATACAACATACCACGTATACTACTTATACCATCTGAATACCCTCTCATACTCGTATATTTTTCTATGGCTATAAATAAGGTCCAAGACAGTATTTAATAGGGGGAGGGATAGATTTAGTACTGTTTTTTATCTATAGCTACTTAGCCTACTTCACAGTGAACTCAATCTGCAGCTTGGTAATCCTAATATTTAATGGCTTAGCTAATAATCTTGTGTATAAAGAGGGCCTTCAATTGAGTAAATAGTGTACGCTATGACGAATAATAACAGCGGGCAATGCCGGGGCGGACTGTTGGCTTATATAATATAAGTTATACTTTGTTTATCTTCTATGTATTTCTATACCAGTCATCCGATTGCGACGAAGTTTCTACAAAAAAGGAGGGAGGCAAAAAGAAGAATTGGGACAGAAAAGAATGTCATTAAATAATTCAGTTAACAAATACACTTTTATAAGTTGTGCGTGTGCCCGCGAAGGTTTCAGTCGAAAGAAATACTAATTTTTGGAGTGAGATGGTCAAAATGGTGTATAGGAGCAGAACTGAGTACCCAAAAATATTTCATTTTATGAAAAATATGTAGGGAAGTTGTGTGTGCGCCCACGAAGGTTTCTACCAAACCAAATTATACTTTAGCGGAGGTGGGGTGCAAAGCGGGGTGCTTAAAAATTGTGGGGCAATATTCCTTTTCAAAATATTCCTAAAACCCACATTTATATCCTTAAAATAATTTTGCCCCATTTAGCACTTTTCAAATCTTGTAGAATCATAAACAGTATCACATTACATTGAAAACCCCACAGCAGAAATTGCGAGAACCAGCCAGTATTTCTATATTTTCATCGTGCGCATTACAAAGAAACTAAGTCATGGAAAGATCATTTACAACGGAGTTGAAACCGAACAACTGAACCTCGTATCGTTAGTTTACTATTACACTGTTAAGAACGTTTCAACATTTACAACTTACAAACGCATATGTATGACTTGAAGTACGCGCCCTTTGACGTCACACCGCTGGGGGAGAGTATTGTGGGAAACAAAGCTTGTTACAAACATGCTGATTTGTTGGTTGGTGATGGCAGAAAACAAACATTTTGTGTACTTATAGACTTGCACGCAAGTGTGAAAAATATTAGTTTCATTTCATGGTTAAGATACGCAAAAGCATAAGATTGATTATTACCGCAATAAATTAAAAAAAAAAATTAATAAATTTTCTTTACATACATCTTATCCGGGACATGTGAAGCCAAACGCTTGTGTGAAGGTTATGTTCGGTTGCGGTATCCATGAAGATAGGTATTATATCCCACACCTGACTGAAGCCCCGCCTCATTTCAAGTCGTCCATTGAGGCCGAGGTGGACGATTGGTCAGATCACCAGACTCCCACCAAGGCGATCTGGTTTTGAGTTTCAGCGGGATCGGTCCAGGATATTCACTCGTGGGAATCGTGTCGGACGTTGCTGTTAGTCAGCAGGTTTTCTCGGGGATCTCCCATTTACCCCGCCCGTTCATTCCAACGTTGTTCCATACTCACCTCATGTCGCCCTTCACCTGCGCTAAAGACCTTGATGTTAAACACTCACAAATATATCTCACACATAAATTCATGTTATGTTGTGAGATACTATCATGGAGTCTAAAACACATTTCAAATCTTCTATTGGAATTCAATTCATGAGGCACAGCACACAGAAATATCTGCGTGCCATACGGTAATTAAAATTTTTGTATTCGTAAAAATCCACTGTCGTGTACTTTAGAGTGCAATGTTTTTACATTATACATCACTTTATTGGAAGTAATATTAATTTCCCATACCGACAAGTGAATATTATTGTGCATTGTTCGGTAATTTACCTATATTATGATATTCTTGCAATTGGACAATAAATTAATGTAGTAGAATTCCTGTAAGAATGTGATTGGACGTTAAGGAAAATTAAATAGGTTTTTGTCTTCAGAAGAAAATACTGATGCACGGAAAAACCACATAAATCAAGCACACACGTGACTACGCAACTAATGTATTGCAGTGTTGGTTGAGTTAATATTGACGACAGAATTTGTTGCGTTTTTATTTTGCTAAGCAAATATTAACTTTTTTTAATTAAAACATCTACGTTCATTTATCGATTTAATTGATTGTTGATGAAATGTATTCGTATTGTGGACATTATTATTACACATCTCTTGGAACACCCGCCCCTCTTCGTGCAATTTTTCGTCGATACAGTTTTAATTTAGCGCGTGTATAGAACAGACAAATGCCGTGTAAAAAACGAACGGAAGGAATGTACGAACAATTTGGAATTTGAAAATGTATGGTTTCCGTAGAAGGCTATATATTTGTTTGTGATTAATTAATGTTTGTCATAAGAAAGAACATTTTGTTTATTTTTATATTGATCATTTCACGAAGCAGGAAGCTATTTAAACGTGTTATGTTACGTTTTAATATATTTAACTATCCCAGTGCTAACAAAATAACAGCATATCATATTTTAAAAAAATTTAGAATAACCTTATGTGATAAAATTATCTGTTTTACTTCCCGATAATTTAAAATCATTACCTTAAAAGTAGTTTAGTGTTAAATTTGAATTACAATGTTACATTTCATCGTTCTTGTAGGAATTTGATCTTCAGTAAAACATTAACTTACAGTTAAGTTACATACATGATTCATTCTGTCCAAGGGCTTATAAATCACTAAAATTATCCACTTACAGTGAACGTTGTCACTAAATTGTATTGTACGTAGTTTCGAAACAATAATAATTTTCTCCGAAACATAAACTGACAAAAATTTTGTGTACGTCAACAGCGAGCGAAACGTTTCCCAGGATATTGTATACTGTTAAAATTATTTGTCAGGTCAGATAGTGTTTCGAAGGATGAAGCATGAAACCTGCCCGTCTCCCTGTTGTAAGTTCTATCTCAAATGCTGTGGATTCGAATCATTTGGAATAATTGCACACAGTGAATAATTAAATACGAGAAGTATACGTCATGTAAGTGTGTAAACCAGCCACAAAAATATATATTTTATAATGTAGTCATAGTAATATAAATTAATGCTCGTGTTTAAGCCAGTTACTAACATATATACGAAACATATTTTTAGTAGAGTGTAACAGGCCTCTTTGCCATTTGTATCTATTAAATGTAATGTTCATTGTAAATAATGCAAAATGTGATAAAATTGTCGTAGAGAATCCGTTGACATTTCATTGTAATCAGAATTATGTGTTTAATCTTGTTCAATCGTAATAATTTGTTTAATTTCATTTATTTTTAATTTAGTTTTTTATATTGGCCAGAGGCGAA
>PNEQ01087840.1:0-12236 GCA_003012365.1 Medauroidea extradentata | reverse complement strand
GGGACTTTAAGCGGTGGCCCCAATATTTTATTTTGGAATAGTTTGAAGTAAAGACCAACGCATGCTTCTCGTTTTGCACTTTACGAATTCAGGTAATATTTTCGGAGTTACGACAGTCTAAAAAACCCGTTTTTAGCCATTTTGAGAGGCCCGAATATCATGTTTCTAACAAGCGTGCTGAATTTTTGAAAAAATAGAAGCATGGTTTCAACTGTGTGTTCTTTTCGTAGGTAAACATAATATGAATAACTTAAGTGGTTTCGCGTAAAAATGTATGCGCGTGACACGCTGCAACGCCGTCCATGCGCTAGTCGAGGACTCCTCTTAAGCGCTGACAAAATCTCTCACTCCAAGTGAACTGCCTTGGTGCAATCCACAGCCCACACATAAACTTCCCAAAAGTGGTTGTTTGTTCCTAGCATCGTGTTGATACTTTGCAAAAAGCATTTAACCAGCACCGAAATGTGAATTACCTCCACAGGGAAGGAAAAAGAAGTTGCCGCCACCCCCCCCCCCCTAGTGTAAGTTCCTGTGCAAGACGATCGTGTTCCGAGGTTTTAGTTCCAGCTTTCTATGGTTCTGGAGTAACGTAGAGCAATTAGCGAGGGATCGTGCTTGTTTGTTTTCCTGCCGATGATTTGTTTGCATGTCAAAGCGGAAATAAATGGCTCATGATTCGTGTTATACAACGGCGATAAATTTTCGCGTTAAAATGCATGCGAGCGTTTCATTCGTATGCCATGTTCATTTATGGCACAAACACAGTGACGACGTTTGGACTTAGAAAGTATCAGCTTGTGATTTGCTTTGATCTACCTAAACATGTGATTCGTAGCAGAGTTGTTTAATAATACGTACTTAACTTGCCGAGTTACAGCGCAGTGTTATACTGGGTAAAATTCAGCTTGTTAAGTTGTCGAAACAAATTCCAATAGTAGGCACAGAAATACGAACTCGTTTAACTTTGACTGAACATTGATGTTTTAACGGTTTTTTTTTTAGTCCAACCCAGGGTGTCCACACCACAGTCTTGTTCATAGTGGTTGAATGGTGCATGTTAATACTTTTTTTATAGTTTTGCATATATATTATTCTGCCTTCCTTTCACCGTCTGTAACTGTTATCTATAAGTAGGTATACCTGTTTTTCAAAAAAAGATTTTTGAGCAAGCTGCAGTTCAATAAATTACGCTTCTTCAGTTCCCCTTTGGTTTTCTTCGTGTCTTCACGAGGAGAGGTTTGTCATTTGACCGTACTTTTCGAAATAATGTTACTTCGACACCAAATGTCGATTATTCTTAGGCAGACGCGATAAAATCCACCCCGTATCTTCTGGCAGTGTCACATTGTATATGAGGAAAGGCCAGGGTGAGGGTTTGACCGGGCGCTCGACTAGCGAGACTGGTAAACATCCAGTTACTCGAGTAGGCAGGAGTTGAAAGTAATTTTTAAATACAACTTTTCCTTAAATATTTTCTCGAAAATGAGGTGTCCATCAAATCATGTCTTTGTTATTATCATGAGTAGGGGATATTAGTACGATGAAACAAATAAATGTAAACGAAAGGTAAAGTGAAATGTCATGAATATAAGTCGCATGTGGTCCAAAAACCAGACGAGACAAGGAAAAAACTACTGCACGTAACGTCAAGATTGACTGCAATAAAAAAAACACACAATACATGGTAAAATCCACAAGTAATTATGCCAGTTCACAAACAATAAATATGCCAATTCACAAACAAATAAAAAAATATATTAGAGAACGAACTCATGTGACGTGAGCATGTAGAATAATTGTTTAACAAGCAAGGAGCTATACAATAACAACAGCTTATCTTGGATGACAACCGCATACAATTAAAAATGACTAACGTCAGTTCACAATGTTTAACATCAAATAGACCTAAATACTGAGAGACAGAAACGTGTTCAAAAGCCGCGATTTTGCCTAGTTAAAACACTGAAAAATGTCCAACAGAATGGATTGAAATTTGATTGGTTCCGATTGTGCGTACAAGCAGAATATATATGAAAATGACGTACATAAACCAATGCTGAAAACGTTTATTGAAATTCGCAAGGATTAAAAACACCAATATATTTTATTGAAACACTGTAATATAGGGATGTCATTGGCTGAAAGCTGACAGATAACGGAAGTTACACGTGTGTCCGATATTGTGTCATTCAGTAGGTCGGTCAAGTTAGGACAAGTATGTAGCAAACGGTTTTCTGTAAATTCAGTGTTTGTGCGTATACGCTTCCGGCAAGATAAAAAAAAATTCATTTGTAGACACTACTTACTTTATTCCTATCGTATGTCAGTAGAGGAAAAAATTGTGAAACTTGCTAAAATGGAATTTTTGGAGTATTGGCATTCAATCTCGAAGGCAAAAGGTGAGACATACATTCTGGCGCATGTAGTTCAATCCGTTGGTTTTTGATACATACAATAATACGCGTGTTATTGTATTACGACTGCGATCGGTCGCGGGCCGACTCTTACTCGTCCACCACTTCCGTCATTACCTCTATGCGCAACGTGCTCAACTGGTGTGAGAACTTATCTCAAGTCTAGTGAGCTTTACGTCTTGTCGACACCGAGGTTATCAGAGACTACAGGAACTAGGAGAAGAACCGGACATATGGAACCATCCCAGCATTCACCTGGTACGATTTCGGGAAACCATGGGAAAAAGAAATCACGATGGTCAGAGCCAGCAACCGAACGCGGGTCTCCCGAATGCGAGTCCACCGTGTTGTGCCAGCTCGCTCGGTCCCGTTAGAACGCTGGTAAGTGAAATCGGATGAGGCTGTGGTACTGTCGTCATTGCAGTGTTGTATACAGGCGACTCACTATCTTGTCTTCATGTATATGCAATTTGTGCAGTCCCGTACACAGCTGGAGGGGTGCACCTGGACAGAAATCAGGTCGCCCTCTTTCAAAAACGGTGATTTGGACGGTTCGTCCCACGCCAGTCCAAGTTGTGAGGCATGCTGGTCGTAACTTCCTCGCCGTCGTGACGTCGTGTAGGACCACGCGAGTGTGTAAACTGGTGTCCGTCCTGAGAAACCAGTCCGACAAATAGAGCGCAGCTGCGAAACCATTACCTTCTAAAGGGGTTTTCAAGACACGCAGAAGTGCGTTACGTCAGGTGAACTAGCCTCTGTATTTAAAAAATCTCCCTTTGGTTTCGAAGCTGTCTCGCAAGTATCCGTATTTCTACTTCGTATTATCATCGAATAAAGCTCGTGGCCATAAGCAACATTGTAATGTATAATTATATGCCGTTGCTGTGAAGGTGAAAATATCAGCTATCAGAGAAATGAAAAGATTTTTTATTTAACTGCTGTTGGGAAAAATTCGAACTGAATTCGTAAAAATTTAAGCTTTCCATCATAACCATTGTAGTTTTGCCGCTTAAAAGTCATACAGAAATTGTCTACTACAAAAACACTGCTTCCTAATTATCGCTCGGCCCATAAAGGCAATTATGTTTTTGACACCCGTGTCGCCCATATCACTTCTCTTATTTATTGCCATCAGCTGATAAATCAGGCGAGGGTATGCATTCACGCCGAAGTAGGACCTTGCTAACAATATCGCGCTTAGTCAGGCACCACATGTTCTTCCCCTCATCATCAATTCTCTGCGCGAGCGCGACTGTTTTGCATTTCGCGTCACGCGACTGTGACCCGCATGGCAGATGTCGCAAGTGTCGCCTCTCTCTCTCTCTCTCTCTCTCTCTCTCCCGCCACCCCTCGCGGTCACTCGAGGTCGACTTTCTTCGCCGCGGTCAGCACGAAAGTTCCCGCCCTCGCAGATGGCGCCCCTGTCGCGCCTGCATTCCATTTAAAAGAGTGACTGAATGACGACTGGTTACCAGCACTTGGGTTACCACTACACTGTCGTTTTCATCTTTTCTCCGTTAAATTATATGCTGTGGTTCTTCAGAGATACTCTGTGAGAAAGAGGTCAGTAAGGTATACAAAACCAGAGAGAAACTTTGTATAGAATATCTAAACTGTATTTGTCAATGGGCTGGAGCTGCTGTGAAATAAGACTTTTAAGAAAAAAAGAAAATTCTCACACATGGTAGCATGTTGTTAAAAGAAGTTAATTTTTTTTAAAAGTCACATAGAGTATTTTTAACGCAGCCTCATAAGCAGAGGGTTCTGGGTGCTTCAGCAATTTTTTTCGCTCACATAAGTGGAAGATCTGTGCAATTTCTGTATATAAAAGGTTATGCCATGCCTGACTTATTCACTCACCAACACATTAAAAAAACGCTGGAGATAAAATCATGAATAATTTAGGATTATTTATTTTATCTGTGTAGGTAACCATTTTAAAAAAAAAAAATATTTTTTTTTTTTCATTCATTTCCTAAGGAGATTTAAAGGGTCAAAATGTATTTTCGTAGATTCCTCACCTTTGAAACCACATAGTTTATGAAGGCATGATTCGTCGTTTTATCGTCGCATGTAAGCTTAATGACTTAAAAGTTTATGAAGACTAAACATTCAGGAACTAAGCTTGGTAAACATGTATTTTCTTTAATTTCAGTATTTCAAATTGTGAAATACAACAATATAGTTCTCAGCCTGCTATGTGTACGATTTCCTATTATCAAAATCAGAAATTATTATAAATCCAACTCTAAAGGAATGACTAAAGAATCTTCGGTGCATATTAAACAGGATGTGATACAAATGTGCACTTTTATTCGAAATACTACATAGACCAGCGCCCAAAACTGATTTCGTGTTATATATATGTATATGTATGTATGTATATATATATATATATATTTTTTTTTTTTTTTGTTGCATGCTGTGCTTCTGAGGGCTGGGTGGCAGGAAGCTGTGTCGAAACACCTTATGGACTAGCCCATGATTCACGAGCCGGGCTGCCCCTTGATGTAAACCCCGACTAACTACGTCATAGAGACCTGTTTAAACTGCGCCTTGGCCCTACGAGGCCGGCCTACGAGGCTCAAGTCACGTCCGAAACATGATGTAATGTCTATCTTTAGATCCATGTAATTCGGGGAACCTTCGGAATTTGGCCAGAGTATATAAGCACAGACTCAGCATATTTGGGGAGTTCGCTATTGGTCGTGCTAGAAGAAGGTGTTATGCTTGTGGAGAGAGACTGGTGAAGACATCTTGGTGACGTCAGAGTCTACTGTGAGGCTGTAGGCACATACCTTCGGAGCAGTATTGGGCGAAACAAGAGGACTGCTGCGGCGGGCTGACGAGTGAAGAGGAGGTGCGCGACGGGAGTCGAACCGAAGACCTCAAGAGTGAAGACAGTGGTGCACTTGGGGTGCTGCGCAGCACATGGTGAGCCATCACCACTTCGGACTGTTAAGGTTGTACATTGTCACTATTTGAAAGACTGTTGATTGGATACATGACTAAATTTTTATTGTGATTTGTGGTCTTTAATTAATTTATGGTAGACATTGTTGTTCTTTAATTGTCAGAGTCGTATAACGTTTCTGTGACACAGTAGTAATTGTGTGCATAATTAAGGGTGTTGTGAAAGTCACAGTTGATTGCTGTTTTATGTATTTTTGTAAGCTTTGTGAGCTAGTAAATCAAGAACTTAATTAAACTCATTTATTTCTAATTATGAGACCTCTATCCCAAAGAGCTCTGTAAAGTTTTGCTATATATATAAAGTTATTTTAGCCCTTGTGGATATAAAGTCGTTAATCCAGTCTGGTGACATGTGGTTCATGGCAATAAGGACCTGCCGTCATTAACCAACTCGGGCTGATATACTGTGTTACAGAAGCTTGGATTGGACCAAATAGACCCCACGGTAACAGGGTGGCCGAAACCAGATGTTGACAAATGTTTCTACTCTTCGACGTAACTGAAGACCACTGTAGTACCTTAGCCACGTTGGCAGTGGGGGACAGACCTGTAGACTCATGGTGTGCTGCATCTATGAAACAGTGTAGTTGATGAACTACGGTGACGGGGCATGATTTTCCGATCATATTCCAAGCATTGGGGCGTATATGGGAACAGTTCCGGCTCGGAATTACTTAAAATTACCAGCAAATAAAGCTTGCGACAATAGGAACGTGTTTATGCATTTCGTAGAATATGTGCGTATAATTTTACATTTGGGAGTTCGCAAGTTCGAACTATGCCAACTACAGTAACGTTAGGGGTCGCTTATTTAAATTTTTTCTGTTCCAATGTTTTGTGATACTAATAATTTGGTACATGGGAATGTTGATACAGGGTGCGGCAACATAACTTCCTTTTTTTTTTTTTAATGCGCCCCATTCAGGATCTAGATGTCGTAATGGGACGGGAATGGTCTCATTGAGAGGCGTGGGTGTAAAGTTTTGTTCCCCACCGCGGTCAGTCGCATCGTGCGTTGGAACAGTGAGGAGCGTATGTGAACATATTTGAGACCCGCGCGTGAGAGTCTTAAAAGCGACGGAGCAAATTAGGTCGACCTTGAAGCGCGCATCAAATGCCGCGTCGCCTCAACTGGCCAAGCTATGAAATAGCGTGCAAGGTTCCCGTCGAACGGTTTTTACTGTGGCACACTAAGCGGTGACCACATAATTTTATTGGTGGAAAGTCTGTTGCAAAGTTCAGTGCAGGTGGCAATCTGAGGATTACACACATCCGGTTGGTACATTTTGAAGTACGGAAGTCTGGAAAGGCTGTTTTTAGCCATGTAGGAGGGCTTACAAACAGTGCTTTTAATAAGCATGGCGTCTTAATAATGAGGTTCCGACCTTGTCTGAAGTTTGTTTACTTTTCGTACGTTGGCAGAATGGTTACACGTGGAATATTTTCTTAGAAAAAAACCTGTTTACGAACACATTGCAACGTATTTGTAGCATTGGGTGGGCGGCCGCCTTAAGGCCTCTCTCTTTAGTTTTGCAGTAGTTTGAAAAATATTTTTTTAACGCGAATTAATCCATATATCAAAAATTCATCTTACAGTTTTAACACTTACGTCTCATCGTTTGTATCTGAATTGTTCTGTTAATACATCAAACGGATTTTTAGATTTTCGCCCCTTAAATATCACATATTTTGTTGTCAAAATAAGCCAAAATGAAGCAAAATAATTTTTTGCTAGCAAAGGATACATTATTTTGAAAATGCTCTCCCAAAATTGTGTATAGTATGACTGTACACAGTCTCACATTTTTTTCAAAGCATTTGGTTAAAAAAATATTTTAGTTATTTGCAATTGTTTGAAATAAATGATGGATCATGCATGGCCTTAAGAAGAGTCTTCGCCGGTGTCGGACTGCCACCTTTGACGCGTGAGAAAGCGTAGCGATAAGAGCCAGTGTCCCACGCTTGACGAGAAGCATATCGCCTCTATTCGCAGCGCGCCAAACTGGCGTGCAAGGTTTTCCTTGTAGTCTTTTTTCCTACGGGACTTTAAGCCGTGACAACATCATTTTATTTTTGAATAGTATGAAGTAAAGACCAACGTATGCCTCTCGCTCTGCATTTTACGGATTCAGGTAATATTTTCTACGTTACAGTAGTCTACAAAAAATCCGTTTTAAGCCATTTTGAGAGGCTCTAAAATCATGTTTCTAACATGCGTGTTAAATTTTTGAAAACATAAAAGCATAATTTCAAGTGTGTGTTTTTTTTTGTAGATAAAGATAAAATTAATAAGTTAAGCGGTTTCGCGTAAAAAAAAGTGCGCGTGACACGCAGAATCGCCATCCATGCGCCAGTCGAGGACTCTTATCTGGGTAGGTTGCGTTGGTGTATGTGAGACACAAAACAGAGTGACGTCGGTCGGCGTTTGTAATGCAGTATCACCTCTACACTCAAACCCCGCAACTGGCTGGCAGAGCCTATTTCTAATATTGTATTTTTTTAATCCAGTTGGAATTTTCCTAGGTACGGCAGTATAAAAAAACCTGTTTTTATCAATTTATTTGGTCTTGAAAATCCTAATTTTTAAACTAATAGAAACATTGTTTGAAATGTGTTTTCTTTTCATAGATCTACGAACGTAAAACGCGTTGAGATGTTTCTTCCAAATATGATTACATGTAACTCGCTGCAATGTGTTTCAAGCGCAGGTAGATAAGAACCTTAGCAGTTAGTGGACCTGGCGCGGGAGACGTGCTGTTGCGCGGTACGGAAACTATTATTTCTTGTGTAACTATTGATTATTTTCCTAATACGTTTATCTACGAAAAGAAGACACTCTTCAAACTGCGTCCCTATGATTTAAAAAATACCGTCCGCTAATTAAAAACATGATTTCCAAGCTCCTCAAAAGTGCTAAAAAAAATTACTTTTTCACGTTGCTGTAGCTGAGAAAATATCAACCGTAATCGGAAAACGAAATCATAGAAACCTGCGTTGGACTTTACCTCATACTTTCCACAAATAAAATAACAGGGTCATCGTTTGAAGTCTCGTTGAAAAACGGTTTCTACGAAAACACTGCACAGTAATTTAGTCCTTCGCTCCTAGAGGTGATGAGACGTTTGACGGACATTTTATATTCGACATATAGCCATCCCCGTTTCCGTGCCTTGAACAAGACGGGCCAACGGCCCACACTTCTAGGGCATCAATGGATGTTTTGAGGGAACACTTCAATTCATTGAGGGGCGATTTGGAGTGGCCGGCCCGCTCCACTGATTTGGCCCCTTGAGACTTTTTCGTGGTGTTATTTGGAATCCCGCGTTTATGTCAACCGTTCAAGGACCCTACACGTCGTGAAGGACAACATCCGGGCGGAAATTGCCTACATACCCGCTGCTATGCTGGTAAGTGGCATGAGAAGCTCCAGAAAATATATTTACTCAGTGTATAGACAGTGAGGGGCGTCACCTACTGGATTTGATTTTCAGAACTGTGTAAAACCAAACTTTAGACTAGTGCCTACATTATACAAATTTAAATTTAAATGGAAACATTTCTATCCGTATAATGGGTTTTATTACCGTGTTAAAAAAGAAAGTTATGTTGCCGCATCATGTATTTTACATGTGACTGAGGGATGTAATCTTTCAGAGCTATCTAGCGTAACAAACTTGACGGAACAACAAACTAGTGAGCAATTAATTGAAGCTTCGCAAGACTATCAAGGAGAATGTTCACGCGTGAAGATAGCCTTTTTCATAGACCCCAGTGAGAATCTGACCTCTAGCACCGTGAAGGCATACGCTGGCCATTGCTCCGGAAAGAAAGGCTGTATAGTTTAAAACTTCTCAGTGTTCTAAGAGGAAGACTTTGAAGTTCATAACGTTGTTTGTTTACATGGGTCGTGTTGTTTATTGATAGCTTTGCGATTTATTTTACAGAAAGCAGCTACTGACCGTTGGAGCCTACGCTCTTCCGTGCCTCAGAGTAGATAAGTTTTTTTTTATGTAAGTGCAGGGCGTTATACTTTTTGTAAAGACAGTGTTTTATCACCGGGACTTTTTTTTATGATTTCATCCTGAAATCTAAAACCATGTCTACAAATTTTCGTCCAATAATACAAGGTACAACAAAGTGCCTACAGAGTTCTGGCACCATAGATTACCGTAATTTTACACACGCACGCACACACAAAATCTCTCTGTACTTTTTTTATCCTGATGTGTACAGGTGCAAGGTAAAACTGAATATTTTTTTTAAGTCAGTGAAATATTTATATCCCCCACTGTCCTATTGCTATATAAAGCACTGTATGCAGGATGATTGGAGAAAACACCGACAACACTTTGTATGTTGTGCGGGACGACAAACTGATCATAATTGAAGAGGAACCCATGTCCGGAAACGCACGGTGTGGGCGCAGTAGAACGTAAATGTTAGCCAACTGGTGTCATTGGTTGCAATCCGTTTTGGTCTCCAAAACAGGTACGGAACCGTTTAGCTAACGACGTGACCTTAATAATATTCCTGCGTATGCGCTATTCGATACATTTGACTGAGGTACGTTTAGTAGTCTTTCAGTGTAGTGCCGTGTTCGGCAACAGTTGGCATATACCAGTACACAACAGCTGAAATAACCGACATGGTGCTCGAATACGGCAAAATATATTGCAGTGGTCGAGCTGCTGTACGACTGTATGCGAAACGTTTTCCAAAAATCATTCTTCGTTCGCGGCCATTGAGAGACGACTAAGAGAAGCCGGAAAGTTTCACGTATGTACATAGCAGTGTAACTTGTACTTGTTACTTACATGTACCACAGTAATACTACTGTACAGCAGTACAGAGAACCCATTCACCAGCACTCGGAAAGTGGCACAAATGCTGCACACATCTCAAAATGCGATGTGGCAAATTGTTCACGACAAGCTGCTACATCAATACCATCTGCAAAAAGTCCACGCATTACTGGAGGATGACTACCCACGACGAGTCCAGTTTGTGGAGTGGTTTTTACAACAATGCATACTGCAGCCACAGTTCCCGAGCTTTGTGCTATTCACAGACGAATGCTCCTTTAACCGCAACGGAATTGTAAACCTGCATAACATGCATATTTGGGCGGATGAAACTCCATGTGCGTTGGTGGTTCACGGTCATCAACAAAGGTTCAGTATCAACGTATGGGCTGGAATAATTGTGGACTATATCATTGGTCCATATCTACTGCCAAACACATTAACATGAGTGATCTACCTCACATTTCTTAGATATATCTTGCCTACCGTATTGGATGCAGTGCCGCTGCAAATGCGACTGGTCATGTGGCTGCAGCACGACGGAGCTCCGGCACACTTTGATAGAAATGTGAGGAATCACCTCAACGTTACATATCCAAATCGATGGATTGTTCTAGGAGGACCAGTTCCATTGCCAGCACGTTCACCAAATCTCATACCACTCTTCTATTTTCTGTGGGGTAGTATGAAAGCCATGGTGTATGCCACTCTTGTAATATCAGAGGAGGACCTCATAGGACGAGTACATGGAGCGATTGAAATTCTTTCCAGACAACCGCACTTATTGGATCATGTGCGTGCAGTTCAGCTTCGCCGCTGAAGACTCTGCATTGACGTCGGAGGTACACAGTTTGAACCCAGTTTGTAACCTGCTTTTTGCTGCGTACTGTTTCTTCGTTTTATTGACCACATGTCGCACGGATACTTTTCTGGTCTCCTGCGCCCACACCGCGCGTTTCCGGACATGGGTTTCTTCTTCAATTATGATCAGTTTGTCGTCCCGCACAACATTCTAAGCGTTGACGGTGTTTTTTTTTTTTTCAATCAACCTGTATATCAACAAGTGATTGTTTAATCGTGTATAGTATACACGGCCATGTTTATGCTGCTGGGTATCTTTCTAGTATGACAAACGTTAGGCGCTTAGCATCATTGTGTATTTTGTGAAATACGTTGTGGTGTAGAATCACTGGGTTATTGAGACTCCATGACTTGCTGAGAACAAGTTCCATCCGTAGTCGGTGCTTTAATTGTGAGCCTTGTCGCGAGGTGGTTCTGGTACCAGACATCCGCTGTAGCCAGTTAACAAGAATGCCTACACAGTACAGGTAGGTAGTAGTCCTTGTTACGTGCTTAGTCACTGGTTGGATGCAGGGAGCATATAAGAAGTTACAATTCAATATTATACACACGAGCACCTTATTTTTGCCAAAGACGTTAGAACTTGTCAGCACAGGTCTCTACAAAGAAGCCAACTTCAGAACGCGAAAATTCAAGCACTAGCTCTGAATTAATCTATTATAGTATAGTTTTTATTTCATGTATTTTTGTTAACACTAAATAAAACTATTTGTTAATTAAATACATTATTACAGACATATAATTTCGGTGCGTTATTATTTCATGAAAGCATTTATTTTTCGATGCTTAAGTTGTCACTCTGGATGCCGGCAACCTACGGTAAGAGTTCGTTCTATTCGAGTTACGAGGACGTGGATCGGATGTGTTGCGCGGTTGTATTGCGGTCAGTAAGCGGCTGTTTCGCCTACTGACAGGCGCTGATGTTGTGTGGTTCAGGACGACGCACAATGGTTCAAAATGGGAATGTAGCTGGACAAAATTAATTTATGATGATGTCATAAAGAATGGTTGTTCCTAGCTAAAGTAATCTGTAAAGACACGTAGCACACCATATCGGAGTTATATACGAGCTCCGGGAACTATTTTGCCAGATCAGCAGCCTTGAAACCACCCCTCTTGTGATAAGTAGCTCGACACTGCTAGCAGTCTAAGAAAGCTCTCTGAACTGAATGCGTAGTTACTTGCG
>PNEQ01087839.1:0-12236 GCA_003012365.1 Medauroidea extradentata | reverse complement strand
TATCTGTAAATACATTTTAGGAACATTCTTACTGCACCATGTTTGGCACAGGCAAATTTGTTAAAAAATCTTTATAGGTTACTTAAAATAAATGTAATTTCATAATAAGCCTCCTTTTTTTAGGCTTAGACTGTGCTGATCATGTAACACAAGAGCATTACAATGTTAGTAAATTAACCAAATATTAATTCAATTCATTTAGAAATGCAGTATCAATTTGAATTTGATCGCCTTTGCGTAAGCCCAAGTTTGCTTTAAAAAAATTACGTACAAGTTTCCATTCTCAAATTAACTAACAACTTGCCATTTTTTTTATATCGAAAACAGCTTTTACACTCAATATTTATGGGTACATGTTGTACAACATAGTTGTCCTACGGTGCCAGTATCGCAGTATTTAATACAAATACTAACCTTCACTGTGGAAACTTCTTACTATCCGAGGAAACTGCTGTATTGAAACTGCTTCTATTCGCTTCTCATAGTCAATTTTGACGCCCGACACATTTAAAACTGGATGCTTCGTTCTCGTGTTTTTATTAAGTTTTCAAGCTTTTCCACCGGATTTAAAAGTTTCAAATTTTTATCCGTTGGTAAATTTTCGGTACACATTTGCTTTCCTTCAAACATAAATACATAAAACAGCAGTCTTCACGAAAAGCATAACAAGTAAACCATACATAAAATAATATTTTTGTTGAAAGCATACTTTTGATTGGTTCTTCAGATCATGTGACAACAAATTCAAAGTGCCAACTTGAGAATAAATACTGCTGTCTAAGATAAGTGTCCCTCAGCTAAGTGTCACCTAAAAAAACACACATTTTAATGGTGAAACGCCATTTTCGTAAGTATCAGAATTAAGGGACCCTTAAGCTTAAGTGTCCCTTAGCTGAGGGCTTGTTTAGGGGATGTTGGTGAAACCGGCCCTAACTGTTTTTTAGTTCTCAATGTGCTCAATTACAGTTTCTTCATCATTACAGATTGTGTATAGTTACCTTCTTCTTAGGTTTGTTTTACTCGGCCTCTCTCAGGAGCTGGAAGAGTTGGGTCAAGTTGACCCAGGTCAACCCAGGTCAAAAATAGTTAGCAACTCTCGGAGGAGCGAGGAAAACGCCTGTTGTGTTTATTTGATGGTGGAACTAGAAGACGTATTTAGAAATTTTAATAAAGAAGGCTCATAAGACGATGCAGTTCCTTCAGCTGCACCATATAATACACTATAAATGATTTAATGCCTTCTAATGAAATTATGAGAAACTAGAAAAATACACTGTACTAAACTTAATTGGATTGAGGAATAATAATAATTCGTAACTTAACGATTTTTTAAAATTTGAATTGCTAACCACAAAGAAGAAAAATTCGTGAAAGGCGCTCATCATTTACGGGAATTAAACACATTCTGCAAATATTATCCAATTTTTGCGAACTGTTTTTAGAGGTTAACGACCGCATGCAAACAACACAATAACATAAAACTTTTATCGGTTGGAATAAAAAAAAATCTTATTCAGCTGCCTCAACTTAATTTTCATCTAAGGTTGTCTGAAATAATTTTTATTTTCTCTATTTTCAAACACGGCAGCGAAAGTAAACTGCAAAGTTAACAGCAGTATGCTCGCCGTAACATCTAGCAGACGATTTGCTCTTACATGCCCTCGCAACTCATCCTCGCGAGGAGGAGCTAAAAGGGCATGCTCTTTTTTACCTGGGAGCATCTTGACCTGACGAGTAAAACACCCTGCACCATCTTGTTTCCGGTGAGTAAAACTACTAGGAGTGCCCCGAGAGCTGCAAGAGCACAAAGAGTCGCCAGGTCAAGGCCGAGTAAAACAAACCTCTTCTCTACCCTGCCCCAGTGTACGCTACCACATACCATTCAATATTTTGCTAAGCTTCTTTGCACCTACACTTCCACGTACAGATCACACTCTGCTGCCACAAGTTCAAGCATTGGCTGTACCATAATGCAGTACCGTAAATTGGGTGAATAGGAACAAAATTAAAAACAAGTTCCAAGCTTACACTTTTTTCTCGCATTTTAAGTTCTCTTCATGACCCAACATTTTGCTCTGAAATTGTTTCTATTCACCCTTTTTACAGTACAATTTTTCCATTATCTCACAGTTCAGTGCCCACTTTGCAGCACAACCGTAGGTACATATATTGCCTGTTCTCTGTTACCAACTCAACCAGTCAAATCCAATACATCAAATACTTGCAAAGAATAGACTGGTTTATCCTACTTAGTTTTCCTCCGCACGCACTACAATTCTCTACAAAGCTGCAAAATATAAGTTCTTATATAACTTTTCAACTACGTGTAGGGAAGGTACAAAGTCGAAACTCTGAAATCTGCAACAAATGGTAATCATTAAAAAAATTGGCCAAACATTGATCTTAAGATTTTAATTTTCCCTTCCAGTAGTATTGCACTTACCTGCTATTTTGTGACCGTCACGAACGTAAAAAATTACCATACTTACACTCACCAGAGAGAGCTGTACTTGTAAGGTACTATACTGTATCCATTCTAAGGTTGCAGCAGAAATAAACATTGTCACAGGTGAGCTCTCGATCATTGGTTGGCTGGTTAGTTAACAGTGTCGTTGCGACGGGAAATAGTTCCTACGCTAAATTTCTGTGTTTTAGTTCGGGATAGGTAATTTTATCGTTCAGTTACGTTTTTTTTTTAATCCTCTGTAATATAATATCACTCTGTGCGTATGAAATACTATACGTGCATTGAATGGATTAACTACGACTTACGCGACGACGCCACGTCCGTCGTGATTCCATTTCCTCCACAGCGAGGCGCGATTCCGTTTCTCCACTTGTCGCCAGTCGACAGCTCGCGAGACACGCGGAGGTGGTGCGGCGGTTTCTTGCACAGCCAATGTCGTTCAAGCGCGGGAACAGGCGGAGTGACACAAGCTGCAATCTTGGAATGGATAGAGTATAGGTACTGTATGTGTTCCAGTGAGCGTCAACTAGGAAACATTTAAATGAGTAAAATGTTGCAGTGGACCACTGAATGTGTCAATGAAATTAATGATTTCAACAGTATTTTATTTTTTTTATTTGTAGGCCTTAACTTACGTGTTAGGATTATTGAACTGAATGGTTTGAAAATGAGTTAAATTTATTTTAATCAACATGTGCACATAGCCCATGGCAATGATGCTTGTTAGATAGCTGAATGTGCATATTTAAATTATTTTGGATTCTGTTTTCATCGGAACACTGCAATTATTTACTTTTGCCCACCTATACAAAGTGTGTGCCAGCTACACATTTCCTAAGGATACAGTAAGCACCCCAAGTTCAGACACACAAATTACAATTAAATTTCTTTTTTGGCTTTCTTTGCTATTCATGTATCGTAACTGTGATGAGGCAGTTTTCAGTAACAGTCACATAAGAAAATTTACTCAAACCCAGTTTTTTTACTAAAACTCTTGATAACATAAATTGGCAGTGTAATGGGATGAACAGTGTTAAATTTCTAAGATCTAATAGTGCCAGAGGAATTCACATTTCTGGCATTTTGGATTGGAGGCAACCAGATGAGAAAGTTTGTCTTAGAAAAACAGCACACAATACCTGTACAGTACCAGGTTACCTATTTACTGTATATTATTGAAGAATACATACACACACACACACACCAACAACAGTAATGTACTGACATTTTTCCTTAACACAAAATGAAAAACAACATTGGAGCTACAGCTCTTTCCTTGAAAACATTGGTTCAGTGTCTCACGGCTCCACAACATAAGCCTACTTGGATGGACAATAATCTCACATTGTTTTTTGTCTCAAAAAAATAACACAATAACTTCACAATCGAGGGAGATAAATTTTAAAGCATTTATTGAAAAACAATTGTAAAAGTTCTGTTCAGGCATATTAAAATCTATAGCCCATATCATAATATACAAAAACATGCGAAAAATGTTTATGACAAAGTAGGTGAGCAGTTCTTAATAATTTAATGTTTAATTTACCACATGGTGGCTTATATTCAATTCAATTTTTTATTGTCCTGTAGTATAGGATTCGTCATAGAAGAGCTATGTACATATTTACAAAAACAAACAAACAAAAAGAAAAAAAAAAAGGTAAGTGTTCACATTGTAAACTGTTTGACATTGTGAACATAAGCAGAGAACTCAACAGAAACTGTGTATACAATAACACTATTATTTACACTAATAACTACAATATAACTTGCACTGGTATCATGACATAATTTATGGACAGTCAAGCCAATTTTGGCACCAAATACAACACACAGTAGCAACCACATAATTTATTGTAGCAGTATATATGCTTATAATAATAAAAATTTTCATAACAGTTTCCCAACATATATTTGTGAACATAAAATTCTTGATGGAATAAAAATTATAACTTAATAATACACATTTCAGAATTGTCTTGAATTTCGGCAGGTTTCTTTCAGATTTTAAAATTGCAGGAAGTTTGTTATACAGGCATATAGCAGAGTATTTAGGGCTATTTGCATAGCATGAAGTGTTGTGTGACGTTAAGTGAAAATTATTTCTGTTCCTTGTACCGTAACTGTATATATCATCATCCTGCGCTTCATTTTTAAGTTAAAAAGTTCCAATTTGCATTTTTTAGAGAATATTTTAATTTTCCTAATGTAAATTTTTTAATCTGTCTGATTTTTGCTTTTACTGGCAAGTTTGTTTTATAACAAGGCCAAAGGGAAAAGTAGGTGCCTCAGTGCATTACCAGGGCACTAAGCGAGTGTCGGGCTCTCCATCCCAACTTTCTGTGGGCTGCCTGCTGCTGCTGGGGCGTGGGTCTGCCGCCTGTGTGGCTGCGTCCCTTTGAGTCCTCCACGTCCTTGGTTGAGGCGGGTGTTGAACCCACGAGGTGCTGGTTTTAACAGGAAATGCCCAGACGGAGCAACGCTCAAAATAACACAAAACGTACGTCTGGACTACTTTTATTGTTCCCGATAACGTAAGACAACATGGACTCGGGTACGTGAAGCGGATCCCCCTCTCGTCGCCTGGGGGTGGCGAATACAGTGAACCGCGTTATTGCGCGACTATAACACTAAAATGAACATAAATCCTCGGGCGAACTTTGAGTCTACGAGGTTGGCGCGGCACTGCTCCTGGGTACGTCACTTGGTTGGACTACGTAAAGTTCCGTACTAAACAGATTAAATGAAGTTACTATTGTCCTTACACAATGGATGCAGTACGAAAGCGAAGGCCCAGGAGCCGTGGCGTCGTGTGGCCGTCATCCCTCACGTCCGGAACAAGACTGACTTCAACATGGCGTCCTCCCTGGCAACAGGGCGAGAAAGGGCGCGAAAAAAATACCGCTCTCCGCTTCCACAATAACTACTGATACTATAACATTGTCTTAAAAAAATGCACTGATTGATTTACATAAAAAAGCTGATTTCTGTAGGGAAATTTACTTAAATGGCCTTCCACCCCGGTTGTCTTGTTAACCTGTCTCTCAAAGTTCAGGCTGGCCTTAATTCACATAACACTTTGTTAGTTGCACTACAAGAGATTATATATTGGGTTATTTTGAATTTACACACAAACACTTGGCGCGCTCGGCGCCGGTTATCGCTCCATGCAGTTGTCACCTTGAGTCGCGGTGGCGACTCGGGCGAACCTTTCCTTGATACTTTCTGGTGATTTCCTAACTTCGCTATTTCCCGTGTCTCGCGAAAAAGTTGGTGTTATTAGGGCCGTTGAACCTTCCGAAATGTGGCTGCACTCATCCCATATTTTCCCAATGTCACACAGTCTGTTTCTGTACCTTGGTGTCTCGGCAATTAAACACGTTGTGTACAGCAACTGCTCAATACCCACAGAAACGACCACTGCCCGGGCTCCTCGATGAGTGCTACATGTGTGTGTGTTGCCTGAGCATGGTTTTGTGGTGGCTCCTTTTACTTCCTTTTGTTCTATTACTACCCACGTAGCGATATTAAGTTAGCCCTCTAGTTGTCGCCGTCGGTCGGCTTGCTGAGTTGGACATGTTAACACCATTACTGTGGCACCGCTGCGATGCTTCAACAATCGCTGATAGATACGTGTGTGTCAGCGCATGTCAAAGGTTTAACATTGATGTTAAGTATTTGTGCATAATGGTCTGATAGACCACTGACGATAGGCACTACACTGAAATGTTCATGATTGGATTTATTGATGAATATATTGTCAATGGCTATTGCTGTATGATATGTAATTCTCGTTGGAAAATTCACAGTGTACGAAGCCTTTGACCTGGTTAATCATAACTTTATGTTAAATAAATTAAAACATTATGGCATTACAGATTCAACCTTCAACTGGTTCAAATCTTACTTTGAAGAAAGACATCAAACAGTACAAATAGGGAAAAGCAATGAAACAATAGTGGGCTAAGATAACAGCAGAGGTTCCACAGGGAAGCATCTTGGGTCCTCTATTGTTTCTTACTTATGTAAATGATATACCCAAGGAAATTAAAAGAGCAAATACAACTCAATTTGCAGACGATACAAGTATCATTGTAAAAGACTATAATCTAACAATCATAAGAAATAAAACAATAGAAACATTAAATATATTAAATCATTGGTTAAGGGCAAATAAACTAATTTTAAATATTACAAAAACAACATTTATTCAATTTAGCAAACAAAGATATGAAGCGCTAGAAATACTACCAACCGATAATGCAATGGAAGAGATGACAGAAACAAAATTTTTAGGAATATATATCGATGAACATTAAACATGGACTGAAGATATTACTAACCTGGAAAAAAATACTTTCTTCAATATGTTTTTCATTCAGATCTTTAAGGGAAATAGTAAACAACAGGATATTAAAATTAGCATACTCTGTACATTTTCATTTTATAATGAGGTATGGCATTGAATTCTGGGGGAATGAAGTGAAAAGTAAAAAAATCTTTATATTACAGAAGAAAATGATTAGAATTCTAGCACGGGTTAACAAAACTACTTCTTGTAGAGAATTGCTTAAAATGTATTATGTACATCCTTTTTTTTTTTTTTTAACGAATACGTAATATGTGTACTTAATTTTGTTTAAAAAAAATTAAAATGATTATCTGACGAATGAAGCTGTGCGTAGCCATGGCACAATAAATGCATTCAGATTAAGGATAAACCAACACTCAAGTACAATGTTTAAAAAGGGTCTATGTTCCTATAATAAATTACCTAAAGCTTTATTTTAGAAAATGACTGTAAAAAATTTAATAAACTGCTGCTTGAATAGGTTGATACACCGTTTTTTTTATAATTCAACAGAAACATAATTGATGTCTATGCTGATAAAATTCTGAACTAATGAAGGCTTTCTATGGAAGTCATTATTGTCACAAGTAGACTAAATAGGGTTAATCCTGGATTGTTTATTCAAAACCAGGTAAGATAAGACATGGTGTTCCTCAAGGTTCAATTCTTGGACCTCTGTTATTCATGGTTTACATAAATGACCTGCCTGACTGCCTAAACAATAGTTCTATACCTACCTTATTTGCAGATGACACCAGTATCATAATATCAGGAAAATCAGAGGAAGAACTTAATCAACTAGCCAACACCTCTTTTACAGAATTAGATGCATGGTTTATAGGTAACAAATTAAACCTTAACACAGAAAAAACCCATTTCTTACAGTTTGCAACAAAAAATAGTAATCAGCCAAAGATAAATGTTCATTGCGGCACTGTAGAAATTAATAAAGCCACAGACAAAACATTTTTGGGTTTATATGTCAACTGAATTGAAAAACTCATGTTGAATATATCAATCCAAAACTGAGCTCTGCATGTTTCGCTCTGTGTAACGTAGCAGGTATACTAAACAAAGATTCGGTGTTGACTGTATACTTTGCATATTTTCACTCTATTATGACTTATGGCATCATGTTTTGGGGTAGTTCCTCTTCCTGAAATAATGTTTTCCGCATGCAGAAGAGAGCTGTAAGAATAATTCACGGGAGAAAACAGACTGAATCCTGTAGACCTCTTTTTAAAAGTTCCAAAATAATGACTTTAGCTTGTGAATATATTTGCTCATTGCTGACATTTATCTCCAAAAATCAGAAGTTGTTCTACAAAAATTAACATTTTCATCAACATAGCACTAGAACTAAAAACCTTTTACATATGCTTCTTGTCAATTTGACCTTACAGCAAAAAGGTCCTTCATACACAGCTTGCAAGATGTTTAACTAACTCCCCAGCCACCTGCAAGCTGCATGTTTAGCTAACACAAAAATATTCAAAAAACCACTTAAATAATTCTTAATCCTTAATGCTTTTTACACAGTCGATGAGTGTTTGAGTGGATCTATGACAGTGGAGATACTTATTTAAAATATTTATTCTGGGTTAAAGGCCGATTCACAATGAAGTTAACACGGAGCTTCTTACGTTACCTTTACGTTACAGCTGAGTTGAGATGTAGGTCACGCTGCAGTGTTTTCACATTGAATTATCGGCGACGCAACTGTAACTTAGAAACGTCGAAGTTGAATCAACTTCAACATAACGTAAAGGTAAAGTTAAGAACAGCCAATCAGAAGCGGAGTAGTTCTTTTGTTGGCTATTGCCTATGAGATTTCGTTCTCGTAACCTCAAATTGTGTGCTACTCGCTCGTGCAAGTACATGAGAGTATGAAAAGAAGTAAATTTGTCATAGTTGTGTTCTGAAGTGTGGTAAAATCAAAATGTTCGTTTTTGTAATTTTAAGTAACTAATATTTTTAATTCTACGTAGTATTTGTTACTCGTGTGACATGGTATTTGTGAGTGCATTGCCGAATACATGTGTGGCTATAGTTGTTTAGTGAGTCGTAAATCGTTATCATATATTTATAAATAATTCAGAGCTAATGTGAAGCTAAAGCATTCGTTCAAGGACCCTACAATAAATTTAACTGGATGGTTTGCAAGTTCGCTGTTAACTGAGATAAGTGGTGTGATATGTGTAGACAGCAAACATATTGTTAAAATATCAAACAAGTGTCTTACCAGTCTCAAGAAAGACATTAAACTAAAAGTTTAGCCCTCCCATTTCATGAAATAAATAGAATCCCAACAGAATAACTCTTAAATAAGCATGTGTAATGTGAGAATAAAAAAAACGAGTTGGTAAGAAAGGCGTAATAATAATAATAATAATAATAATAATAATAATAATTTACACTCGCAAATGGGCTTCCGCCCGGTGGAAAGTCACCTGCTCCCTCCTAGTTCCCCAGAATTTCCAATGCTATTCTGAACCCACCAACACTCCCCTTAGTCACCACGTCCTCACCCAAAACATTCCAATCCCTCACAGTCCTCACAAGCATAGACTGTCTCCCCCTCTCGGTCCTCCTCCACACCCTCTGAAGCTTCAAGCCGTTGTCTCTCCTCCCTCTATACAGTCCCCTGGTCAACCTCTCACCCAGCCTGCTCCAACCTCCCTCCCCTCCATCATTCAACATCCTATACATCCTGACCAGTTTCTCCACCTTCCTCCTGTCCTTCAGGGGGCACCACCCCTTATCTCTCATCATTAAGGATGGTCTGTAATTCTTTTCATCCTCTCCCACCTGCCCCTGCCTTCTCCACCTATTCATCACCCATCTTGCCGCCCTACGTTGTACCTTCTCCAGCTCGCCCACCTCCACTCCCACATATGGGTCCCATACTGCAGCTGCATACTCCAGCATAGGCCTATTCATAGAACTATATGCCTTCTCCTTTACCTCCCTACTCGCACCCTTCAAACACCTTCCCATCATCCCCAAAGCCTTCCTCCCCTTTTAGACCACTCGCTGCACCTGCTTTGTCCACCCAAGGTCTTCCTGCAACATCACCCCTAAATATTTATACTCTTGGGCATCCCCTATATCCTGAGCACCCCATTTGTAAACTTTCTCCTCCCTATTCTTTTTCTTTGTGAAACGTACCACTTTTGTTTTTCCCACATTTATTAATTACTGTCCATTCCCTTATTAGGTCAATATCCTCCTGCAGACTACTCTCACCTCCTACCTTACAATACAAAACCAAGTCATCTGCAAATATTCTTAGTGCGCTGCCCACATTTACCACCACATCGTTTCCCATTATGATAAATAGCACAGGCCCTGCCACACTTCCCTGAGGTACACCTGACGTTACCTCCCCTTCATCTGACAATACCTCCCAGACTAACACCCTCTGTGTTCTCCCACTCAAAAAGTCCCAAAACCAGTCAGCCACCCTCTTATCCCCAACGAGCTCATCCACCTTCTTCAGCAACACCCCATGGGGCACCTTGTCAAACGCCTTTTCAAAGTCAGTGAAACAGGCATCGACCTGCCTCCCTTCGTCCACTACCTGTACCAAATCCTCCAGCAACCCTGCCAGTTGGGTCTCACAAGAGAAGCCTCTCCTGAACCCATGCTGGCAGTCATGAAGCCAATCTTTCTCCCTCATCACACCTAACACATACCGAACTAACAACCTCTCCATCACCTTCCCCAAATTTGATGTAAGGCTAACCGGCCTGTAACTTCCTGGTTTGCCCTTATCTTCCCCCTGTTTTAACACTGGAATAACGATCGCCTCCTTCCAACCCCTCGGTAACTTGCCTGCTTCTAAGGATATTGTAAACAACAGCGCAAGATATCGACATAACTCATTTCCACCAAATTTGAGTGTACCATTACCTACGCCGTCTGGTCCTACTGCTTTTCTGCTTTTCAAACCCTTAATTATAATTCCTATGTCCCTCTCCCTTATCTGCAGCTTACATTCTGTCCTATAGTCTCTACCATTTCCCCTGTTCCACTCATCCTTAGCCTCAAACACCGATAAATATTGCTTCTGTAACATTTTAGCCTTTTCCTTAGTTGCCCGCTTTCCATCCTTGTCTGTCAGCACTGGGATTTGTTCCCCACCTTTTACCTTTTTCATGTACCCATACAATTTCTGCCACTTACCCACCTCAGCCTCTACCATCATATTTGATAAATACTCATTCCTAGCTTCTGCAATTTTCTCTCCCAACTCCTTTCTCATTCGTTTCATATTTTCTCTATATTCAAATGGTCGCTGTTTTTTATACTTAGCATGCAACTGTCTACATTTCCTCTTCAATCTTTTAATTTCCTTTCCATGGTACACTGAGTCCCCACTCTTTCTTATAAACCTACTAGGAACAAATTTAGTTAACATCTCCTGAATAATTTCCACAAGTCCTTCGCATAAGCAGTCTATATTGATCTCCCTTGACCACTCAACAAACTTTTCCTTCAAGAAAGATTCAGCCCCCTTCTTATCTCCTTTACCATACTGCCATACCTTTCTAGTTACAATATTCCATGCTTTAGAACTCCCCAGTGCTAATTCCACCATTGGAACATCGTGATCACTGATCCCCTCCATAGTATCTACACCTACCACAGCTTCCTCTGGTATAACCAAAACTACATCCAACAATGAACCTACACCTGCCCCAGTCCACTGTGTAGAACCATCTACTACCTGCACAAGACCCCTGTTTACAAGCTGTGTTGCCATTCTCTGTGCACTTTCACCCATTTCCTCAGGACCCTCTACCCACTGCACTCCTGGCATGTTCAGGTCCCCTGCCACAACTACCCATTGTCTCTCTCTTAACCTACCCACCCTTTCCCTTATCTCATCCAATACCTGCCAGCCCTGACCTGGAGGCCTATAAGCAGCTAATAGAGTAAAAGTTTTATTTTGTCCACGTATCTCCATTTCCATTACTTCCACATCCTCACTTACCCATTCCACTGTCCCTAACAGCCCTTCTCTCAAACATACCATTATTCCCCCACCTCTTCCATCCCTGTCTCTTCTGAAAGTCATAAAACCTTCCTGGCCACATTCACTGTCAAGAACTTGTTCACCCAGCCAAGTCTCAACTGCTATCACTATATCGGCACCATATGCTTCCACCATAGCCCAAAATTTATCCAACTTCCTATAAATGCTCTGGCAATTGACAACCACTATTTTTACTTTGCTTACTTGTTTATTTAATTTCCTCTGATCTTGAACTCCTTCCCAATCTTCCCTCCCCCCCCCCACAAGCCTGCTTTTACCTCCCTCACTACTTCCCTTCCTGTTATTCCCTTTTCCCAACTGCTATACCTGACCCCTCCACCCCGCCCTGCCACTCTCCAGACACCCCACTATCTCCCTAC
>PNEQ01087838.1:0-12235 GCA_003012365.1 Medauroidea extradentata | reverse complement strand
CCTGGGGTTTCGTACTCGCGCCCTACCTCGCTGTTCAATACGTGTTTTGTTGTGCACCTGTCTTCTCGATGAACTGTTGTTTGTCGTGGCGTTGTTTACTGCATCGTCATCTGAATCCGAAGTTCCTCCACCTGAAGGAGCATAAGTTTTATCTACATCAGGATCATCTTCATCACTGCTCAAATCGCTTTCGAGAATTATTTCAGGTACTACAGTAGGATTGCTGGAAGTACTGCATTGTGGATTTGAAACCAAGGAAGTAAACACTTTTAAGTTAACATAATAAAAACATTTCACTATAAGACATTATTAATAAGTATTGTTTAAGCAGTAACCATTTCTACCAATACTCGAGAAAGTAACCACAAAATATGTAAGATCAGATAGAATTGCGAAGGCATTTTGACATTTTGTACATTGATTTGAAACACGGGTAATTTTGTTCCCTGCATCCTTAAATATGATGCATTCGAACACAGCTTATAGCATAGGCCATTAGTTGCAGGTTATGTAACATTAGACACTGAACGTAACAATAATTAATATTTACCTGCAACGGAGATTTTGTTAGCTTCTAAAGTAATGTTTAGTATTCTTCTAGCTCGAGGAATAATTTCTGAATCCATAGTTTAGTCTTAATAATGTTAATGCAAGATGTTTGTAGCATCCAATCGAACAACACAACATTTGATAAAACACACCATAGACAAAACGTACGCATGGCAGCAATAAGCAACAAGTGACTGAAAGCATAGAGGTAGGAATTACAAGGAGGTGGCTTGATGTAAAGTATCTGACACCACTTCTATTTATTTCACCATATCGTGGTGCACAAAATATTTAAATGTTTAGAATATAAATTGAATACAAAACTAAGGTGAAACTGCAATAGTGATTTTGGCTGATAAGGTTATCTAACTAATAGCTTGTATTTATTATTTTGTTCATTACTATTAATGCACAGGTTTCAAGAGATTCATTAATAATTCAAAGGTTAGGCCACACTTGCCTTTTAACTATCCACTTTCTGATATAAAATATTTACTACTCAAACAACACTTGAAACACTATGTCCAGCTTGTGACAAAGACAAAACATAATTGCAGAGGCATACAAATACATGTCCACATAGTGTTGTAAGCCTCTGGAATACATGTGACATAGTGTGAATGTAAAGAGACCTATTTTTCTGACAATGGCGATCTGGACTTAGTGTTGTATACCACTAGAAAAAGCATACAATTCTCATCACGATAATGCTCACGAGTAAATTGTGACCAAAAGTGGACATAGTGTCCTATGCCTCCGAGGTACAAATATAGAAATAAACATTAGGTAAGTGAACTTTAACTAGCGCGAGATGTCTGTGACCATGGATAAATGAAATATTTATTTTTATGAATCTTTGACCATAGACATATACATTTTTTATCTGTAACATGTGCATTTTGTTATGTCACAGATCGTATAAAGTTCTTAAAGTTGGTGTTTTTTTATATATCCATTTTTTGAGGAGCTGTAAAGAAAAAGGACATGTGCAAAAATTCTGAAAGATTTGCAAAAAATGCCATGGTTACCCTCAACACGCCACTAAAATGCCCTTTTTTTACCGGTTTATTCTCTGTAACAGATTCAAATGCAAAAATATATATATATTGTATTTAAGTTGAATTAACTGTTATTATTAATGTTATTACACTACATAGTAATTTATTTGTCACATATTTGGCATAAATGTACCTCTAATTGTTAACACATATTATATTGCTAAACTACTTAAAGACGTTCTTAGTTAGCCTTGTATACTCACATTATGAGTATGTCTGTACGCTGGTCTAAGTAGGTTAGGACAGGAACTGCTACTAGCAAGCCTCTGTCAGTCTGGAAGTAGATCTGTGCGGATGTAGCTTAGGCACTTTGTGTTCAGTGTTTGTGGTAGTGAAGTGGTTTGTAGTCAGTAACTGATTTAATTCACACCATGTTGTATGTAAGATAGATATATATTTAAAGTTTATTTCTATGGACATTAATTATAATGGAGTGCTCTGTAGGAATTGCCTTGAATGAACCTTGTCATAATTCTGTTAATGGAAAGGGTAAAAGAATCGGACAGATCAATGAATTTGAAGAGGATGATAAGTTACTTCTTCAATTAAGACTTAATGCTAGAAGCATTGAATGTGTGTGATTATCATAGTGCAGAAATGCTGCAAAAGTTTAATCATTTATTTGGAAATTGTGATTCAGATCCATTGCTAATACATAGGCTACAAAATGTATTAGAAAATTTCTTAGAGATATAACCATTGAAAAATATAATGCAGCTAAAATGAAAAACATTAAAATATTATCCAGGGAAATCTCTATGTACAAACTGATGGACAAATGTTAAAGTCACATGCTGAAGTTTTAAATTGTGTAACCTCCATAAGAGTGCGTGGTATATAATTCAGTGTTAAAAGCATCAGTCCAGAATTGTAGGTTTCTCGCAGCCAATTTGCACAAATCAATAAACAGTAATCCCAGACTATCGTTTTGCCATCTTTCTGAGCAAAAATTTTTCTCGGGTAAGGTATATCTCATAAACAATCTCTAACGCCGATATCTGGTACATTTAATTGCGACGCAAGAGATCACGCTTAACAAATGCATCATTTTGGATAAATGTTTGCTAAAAGCCCGCAAATATAATTATCAATGATTGTTGTTTTGTAGTTTTTCTATATTGACTTTCAAAAACGTGTAGATCTCAATTGTAGAACTCAGCGCTTATTTATCTACCACGCCCTCTTATGTAGGGACCTGAAATTATCGCAGGCTCACTGGCATGTAAGCTAGTTTCCAAGAATATCTTAGTACTCAAGCATACAACAGGCTCCTAGTTGACAAAGTGATAGAACACAGATTGGCGTTCATTTAGATGCTTTTAATTATTGGTTCAACACTCTCCGGGAGGTGTCCAATACGTAAGGCCAAGAGTCATTTGAGGAAGTGACACGAACTTTCAGTTCTTTGATTTATAGCTTGTGCCGAAAAGAACGGCGAAAATTTCAGGTTCCTAAACATAAGGTATATTTCGTGTTAGGAAGACCAACTATCGAAACAGTGTGGGAAACATTGACAGAAAAATAACTGTCCACAAGCTACTTGCCGAGCGTAACATCTGCCAACGCTGCAACTGTTTTGTACTTTAACAAAGAATTTATTTACTAAGTGATTAAGAAGACAGTACAAGTAAACTAGCTGATATGTCACCACAGAATGAGTAAAACAAACTAATGTATTTGAATACATAAAGTATGTACACACACGCACTAATCTAAGCACAGCTTTTTACCTACGTAAATTAGTATAGTAAATAAACGCAAAAAAAAAAACTTCATTAGTCTGTAAAGCTCAATTCATATATATATATATATATATATATATATATATATATATATATATATATATATATAGAGAGAGAGAGAGAGAGAGAGAGAGAGAGAGAGAGTCGCTTGTCTTCGTTTTGTTTTAACCAAAGACACCTCAAAGACGATTTACGTAAGAATGTTCCGAAAATACATATGTTTTTTTTTTTAATGCCTACATGCTACGCCACAAGAAATTTTACAAATCGTTCACAGATTCGTGGTATAAATTTTCATGTAAATACGTGAGATTTTTAATGGAAAATGTATGTGGTAAGTTCGGGAGTATCTTGTAAAAGGCATCGTCGTCGTAAGCATTTGATTTTTTTTTTGGGGGGGGACGTCACTGATAGAGAAAGTGTACATATAACCTACGTAATAAAGGGGTGTGTAGGAGTCCTCCACCGTGAAATTTTATATTTTAAGATGCAAAATGCTGCTATCTATGTACAAACTGATGGACAAGAATATCTGATTTTAGTTGTGCAAGTGGTAGCATTGTATTAGATTATGAACCCAATTTACAGAGCAGAGAAACTGTTGATATAGCTAGTCAGTTGTTTGGCGATTCTCCAATTAAAAGTATCCAAGTTGAGTTCAGTTTAAAAAAATGACTGTCAGTACAAGAAAAGTCGAGAAAATATTAAGGAGTCTAGGAAATAAATTGTTAACATCTTTTGATGTACCTTATTTTCAAGAAGATTTGTTTGGGGGGGGGGTTAATTTGGATGAGTACAGTATTTTAATAAACAAGCTACAATAGTAAAGGATAAAATCGAAATACCGTATTGAGTTTATTACCTTCAAGCTAGAGTAAACAAAAAGTTATGGCTGTGTTTGGTGTGACTGAATACTTGGTAAAGAGTAAAGAAAACTAGTAAATAAATATGGAATTTTTCCTGAAAATATTAATTGAAAAGCTAAACCTTTTTATAAAAATATCTCTCAAACAGTCATTGCGATGTATGAAAATTGTGACAGCAGCAGGATATGTCCAGCTAAGAAAGATTTTGTAAATGTTAGGACAGAAGATTGAACCAAAATCCACAAGCAGAAGCAACTGATTCTGTGTAATTTGAAAGAATTGTACAGTAAGTTCAAATTGGTCCACCTTTGTAAACATCTGTGATTCTTGTAAAATTATTTTAGAACATACAATTCAAAACATAATTTACTTCAAATTTAGCTGAAATATGATGAATAAGTGACAAAGAAATTACTAGGTAGTGTAATAACAATAATAACAGTTAATTCAGCTTAAATACTATATATATATATATATATATATATATATATATATATATATATATATATATATATATATACACACATGTGGGGCTGAATTCGACCGACAAACTTCGGGAGGTGATTCCTTATGAAAAATCAAGTAGAAAATACACGGGACACTTTGTACCTAAAACATTTTACAGGGAATTCTTCATTTTTAATCCTCCCGATACAACATGGGAGGATCTCGGCAAGCCTCCTGGACTGGCCAGCGGAACATCCATCCTTCATTTCTTCAGAGGAACTCAAAAGTGGAGGACTTCGACCCAGGGCAGCTCGGTGGCTCATACTCGTCCATTCGCCATCACAACAGTCCCTTCCTTCAGTCGCGTCCGTGCTTATTCTTTGCCAACTGCACTCCGACAAAGAGTATGTAAATCTCTACTGCACTTAAAATGTTTTTATGCCTCGTCCAAATCACCCCAGTGCTGCACTAAACTGCTATATTACTTACGTACTGAGAATTCTTTATAAAAATAAAAAATAAAATGAATTAACATTAACACTTACAAATTCTAAATAATTAAGTATGTCCCAATAAAACAAAAATAAAAATACCATTTAAAGGATGTCATCAAAATTACCAGGATTTAAAGTTTAAATGCCTGTAATTAAGGGCTCCGACCTACGTGTTACAACTGGTATTACAAAATAGCAGTACCTTAATACACAGACAGTTCTAAAATAATTTGTTACTTGTACTATAACCTTGTTTGTGATAACGTTATTCAACAACATTCCTCCGTTATTGTCAACGAGTGAGGTGGAGCAAATGTATCACGTTGCAGGAATCTAAGGGTTCGATTCCCAACTCCGCCCATCCCTGTTCCTGTTTCCCATGGTTTCCCGAAATCACTCCAGGCGAATGATGGGTTCAATCTCTCGATATTGGTCATGGCCAATTCCTTTCCCGGTTCTCTGACATTGTTCAGTTCTTTGTGTTACTGTATCTAATGATCTTAGGTGTTGATGAGATGTTAGACCTCCATTCTCTCCCATCCCTTGGTCAAAGCAGTTGGTACGGCAACCAGCCATTCAAACGTGTACACCGTATTGCCTATTTAGAAAGGATTGTCTTACCGCAGCCCACTTTTTGTTTTTACGAATTTTACACGAAAATGGTTGGTCCTACGCATTTACAACAAGGCGACCTTTTTTACTTCTGACGTGTTTCTCTAGTAGAAAACCGAATTAAAAGTTCGTAATTTCTGATGGTAGAAAAGTGGCATGTAATAACAGGGGTAGCCACCCAAGTATTTTGTATTAGGGTGCAAGGTATTGATGTGATTCTAATGTGTGTTTCAAGGTCCCGGTGGTATAAAACAATGCTCAACTTGTCATCATTAAATGCTTCTTCATTTCCATTATTTTACAAAAATACACTTAAAATGTTTCATGATTAAGGGTTTATACCGCCCTTAATATTAGTTTTAGGTACAAAGTGTCCCAAATATTTTCTACTTGATTTTTAATAAGGAATAACTTCCAGAAGTTTGTCGGTCGAATTCAGCCCCAGCCTGTATTAAACAGGGTGTCCGCGCTTAACGTTTAAAACTGTCTGTATTGACGTAGAGGACATTCAGACAAGTATTTTTTATATAGGACACTTGGGGGTAATCGGACGGGAAATGCCTTAAATTTGGTGACGAAGATTTAATATGATGTCACACCTGCGTCACGTCGTAGTCGTCAGTTAGCAGCTCAAAATATGGCGCAGGTACAATTCCAATGGTTCCCCACATCTTCATGATGTCAGCATGGCTCAGTGCATGTTTTCCGGGTTCGAATCTTGGTCCCATCCATTGTTCTTATTCCCATTTATTGTCGTTCTTTAGAAGACAGTGTGGTAGCCTTGACTCACACGAACAAGGAAAGAGAGGTGGCAGTCGAATGCAGTCCTGTGTGGGCGTGTGTGTGTTTGCGTCTTTGTTTGGTGTTGTCAGTAGTGCAATTAGTAGTGCAACTGTGAATCGACTGTACAACGAAAGCTTTGTTGGTCATAGTGCTACCACAAAAAATGAACAGGTTTACTTTCAATGAACAGGCAGATATGCATTTGTGTTTTGGTGCTGCAAATTCAAATGCGCTCGCAGCTCGGCGTCTGTATGCAGAAAGATTTCCGCAGCGTGTTTTACCGAGCCATGTCTATTTTTCGACTGTCGATCGTCGACTACGTGAAACTGGCTCTGTGCAAGTAAGTAAACACGTAACGATGTTTTATATCCAAACGTGCTGTTATGTCGGACAAAAAACCTAATTTACGTTACATTTCCTTAGGCTCATCGAGAACGTGGGGCTCGCCAACCTCTCCCCAACGTGGTCCAGGAGGCTGTGTTCCAGCGGGTCGATAACGACCCTTGCACCAGCACCCGTCGCATCGCTGGACAATTAGGTATTTCGAAAACGGTTGTCTGGTCGGTATTGAAGGGCAATGGATACAAGGCGTATCACAAAACCACAGTTCAGAAGCTTAACCCAAAAGACTACCCCCTTCGGGTCCACTTCTGCGAGCGATTTCGCGAAGAATCTCTTCAAATCCTGAGTTTCCCTCACTGGTATTGTTTACTGACGAATCCAACTTCAATGAAAATGGCATGTTCAATTCCAAAAATAATACCAATTGGGCTGTGAACAATCCGCATAGTACGTACGAACGTGGCCGACAAGAAAAGTTTAAAGTTAATGTCTGGGCAGGTATTTTAGGAGATCATTTAATAGGTCCCTACATTTTACCAGAGAGACTAACGGGTCCTAACTACCTCGTGTTACTAAGATACATCATACCGGAGCTGCTTGAAGATGTTCCTCTCGAGGTGCGAGCAACCATGTGGCTACAACACGACGGGGCGCCGGCACACACTGCAATACTGGTACGAAACCACCTGAACCTTATGTACCCTGGACGGTGGATCGGGTGTTTCGGTCCTATTCCCTGGCCTGCGAGGTCACCTGATATCAATCCCTTGGATTTTTTCTTCTGGGCCGCTATGAAGGAATTAGTGTACAAAACCCCTGTAGAAGACGAAGAAGATCTGGTTGCCCGCATTGCCGCCGCAACATTGGATATCCAACAACAGCAACGCATTTTTGCCCACGTACGTCAATCAATTGTTCAGCGTTGCAACACCTGCATTGCTGCTAACGGTGCTACCTTTGAGCAATTGTAACTAATCACGAGACAGACATTTTCTTTTCAGTTTGGGAACATTTTTATTTATGTTATGGTAGTTGATACTGAGTTGTTCAGACGCGGCCTAATGTTGGCTGTGGAAGTGTTATTGTTTAATAATTGATATAAAAACGCTACCGATGTTTACACTTCATCTTCTTCTTTTTTACAACAGCCTTTAACGTTTCTGTACAATTCATGAAAGAAGTAAACAAACGTTACACGAACCAAAACCTTATTTTGATATGAAACGCAAAAGCGTCGTTTCTTTGCACAACTAAAACAATGAGACCACAATGCAGGGCTTTGCAAACATACCATACATAAAATCACATTCCATTACAATAAGACATGAAGTTTTGAAGGGACCACGACTCGAACTCCGGAAGGCTGACTTCAAAACATGCACTAAGCCATGATGACATAATTGGGGGGGGGGGGGACCACTGCGATTGTACGTGCGCCATATTTGGTGCTGCTAAATGACGACTAGGGCGCGACGCGGGTGTGACATCATATTAAATCTTCTTCACCAAATTTAAGGCATTTCCCGTCCGATTACCTCCAAGTGTCCTGTATAAAAATACTTGTCTGAATGTCCTCTACGTCACTACAGAGAGTTTTAAACGTTAAACGCGGACATCCTGTATATATTTGCATTTTTAATCTGTTACAGAGAATAAACCGATTAATATATATATATATATATATATATATATATATATTAGTGGCGTGTTAAGGGTTACCGTGGCAATGTTTTGCCAAATTTTCAGAATTTTTGCACTTGCCTCTTTTTAACAGCTCCTTAAAAAACTGGATTTTCCCCAAAAACACCAATTTTAGGAAATTGTTTCACCCAGAAGGGGTTGAGTAAATTCTTCTGACACATTATTGCCAAGTACTCCATGTAGACTTACTTACCTCAAATGTTTCATTGTGGTTTTAGAATTTGGAAAGAAATCCCGACGACAACTTAAGAACTGTTTCAATTATTACTTAGTTTTCTCCCTGCTTCATATTCACAGCTGCCACAGTTATTTAGAGGCTAGTGCGCTCGCCTCCCATCATAGCGAACTGAGTGTAATTCCTGAATGGCCTCACAGGCAGATTTTCTGCATTTTATTAATAATACCACATCTTTGCATACAGACTACTTGTTAATATGCGGTACATCTAGGATGTACAGCTGTGTACAATCATGTCTTGCAGCAGATCATATGACTCCCTAACAAACACGTATTTTCTAGTCGAGAAACAATGCAAGGTCTTGATCCGAAGGAAACGAAAGGAATGTAATAGAGTGATTTGTGCAGTTCTTGACTGGGATGCCTTGTAAGCTTATGAAGGTGCCGGCCCCCGTAGCGCAGTCGGTAAAGTGTCTTTGGTGCGAAGGGTCACTCGTTCGCATCTGGACCCGGGCATGCTTGTTGTGTTGTCCTTCGCCTAGTGTCACCCTCATTGACTCTTAATACCTCGTTGTTAAAATGCTGTAATGCCCTCACATTCACCCTTCCATTGTGGTGAATAATGTGAGCATGGGGTGGTACTGGAACGGAAAACAAAGGTACACGAAAGGACCACCTACCAGGCCATATCCATGTATTAGCCACAATTCCCACATGCAGAAAAGATGCTTCTGAGGCTGTTCAGGAATTACATCCTGTCCGCTATGATGGGAGGCGAACGCACTAGCCTCTACATAACCGCGGCCGTTGTGAATATGAAGCAGCGACTACGTAAGGGTGTCTGGTGATGTAATCGTTTATCTTAGATTTCCATTTCGACAATATAAATTTTGTTTATTTAAATAACTGACTTTAACCACATTTATTGATAACATTTAATTTTATCCTCACAAATTGAGCACATTGTCATTCAAAATACATTTTAATAATTTCAAACATTGTGTAATATTTTTATTTCAATAAAGTTACATTCAATTATTTACTCATATACTAAATTCAACCTGATAGCTGATTTTACATTGTTTGAATCTTCTGCATTACGTTAGGTTTCATATTTACTGCATCGACGTTTGTTAATTTAAAAGACTGGTTTCTACTAATTAATTGGCCATACTATGGGGCAGTTTTTCCAATGGCGGGTGATCATTTATGTGACCCATTTATATTTTTGTTTACGTCGTGCAAACTAGAGGCATCTTTCACAACCAAACACAACTTTTGTGAAAGTGATTTTTTTACCCCACAAAGCTGTACTCTAAGTGACGTGAAATATGTTTCTAAATGTGACGACTCTAATCATCTTTGATGTGTATAAATTTCATTCCACAAGGATCATTAATTTTTCCACCATCAGCCAATGCTTAGCTCAGGGTAGAGTAGAGACAAATATTCTTTAAAAATGCATAAATTAGACGGTTGGGAATCGGATTATACAAGTTTGGTTTATTTGGTAGGTCGTGGAACCCTCTATCACCCGCCTCTTTGTTGACGTCTACTCCCGGAACACTCTGTATAATCACACATACATACATACATACATACATACATACAATCAAACACATATATAATCATACGTACGTATAATCATATACACATATAATCATACATACGTATAATCATACATAAATATAATCTTACATATAATCATATATACGTATAATCATGCATGCGAACATATAATCATACGTACATATAATCATACATAGCCTACATATAATCATGCATAAATACATATAATTATGCATTCATACATATAATCATGCATACATACATATAGTCATTCATGCATACATACATATAAACATGCATACATATAATCATGCATACATATAATCATGCATACATATAATCATGCATACATACATATAATCATGCATACATACATATAATCATACATACATATAATCATGCATACATACATATAATCATACATACATATAATCATACATACATACATATAATCATACATACATATAATCATGCATACATATAATCATACGAACATATAATAATACGTACATATAATCATACCTACATATACTCATACGTACATATAATCATGCATACATACATATAATCAAGCATACATACATATAATTATACCTACATATACTCATGCATACATATAATCATGCATACATACATATAATCATACGTACATATAATCATACGTACATATAATTATACGTACATTTACTCATACATACTTATAATCATACTGTGAGATAATGTGTAATTTGTTTTCTCCATAATAGCACATATTACACATATGAGTTTATTAGACTCTAGTTCGAAAGGCTTCATGCTTAGATATTTAAGTCAGGTTCAAAAATGGTAATACTGGTTATTACAAAGAAACAAACTGTTTGTAGGCGTCAGTAAAAAAAAAATTATATATATATATATATGTTAACGAAATACAAACTGAACAAAGAATGATAAGAGGTGAAATTTGTAAGCCGATAAACATGGAACTAATTTAGTCGTGACCAGAATAAACCATGGTCGACCTGACCTTTCCAATAATCATACTATGCAGGAATAGGAATTTCCGTTTCTATCTGGACCCCCAAGTTTCGTGTGGATGACAAAAAAAACTTCCATTTGCCTTATTATCGGACTTCAGTTTACAACGAAACTCCGTCGCTTGTTTATTTACTTTTCAGTCAATAATACTCACTATATCTTACTTAGATAAAATAAACATAACACAACACAGCTTCTTTTAGTGCGGGGCTACTATGTTCATAGATAAATTATTACTTTAACTTTATCAAAGCTTTTAAACAAAATGAAATTAAAATTTACTACCATCTGTAACAAAGAACAAAGCTATATTACAATACATACATATAATCATACATACATATAATCATGCATACATACATCGCACTACATATATTTATACATACATATATTCATACATACCTACATAATTGGTTTTCACTCATAGAATATTTTTTCCCCGAATCATGCCGAGTTTTGTAAAGCTAATAAGTAGCCTACTGAAAGAAAGATTCGGTTTAAACAGGACGCCTTATTTGCTTAAAACTAAGTTCTGAGGCAGTAACTTTCGAATTTGTAAATATATTTGTAAACAACAAATTTTAACGTATTAAATTTTAACCGCGTGATATTCAAGATGTATAGTATGTGTGGTTTTACTCGTGTCTCTAGTTTGTGAGCGAGTGCTTGTAGTAACATGCATCATAGGCTTGACATGCAGTAGTTGCTTGACTGCGGGCGCTAGTTGTTGCTATGCCATGGACTAGCCACTCTACTGTAACTGCGACAATGTTCATGTCTATTACAAGGTCTAAGTGTTCTCAGTTCTCTTCCTAGGCTTGACTTGCAGTAGTTGCTTGACTGCGGGCGCTAGTTGTTGCTATACCATGGACTAGCCA
>PNEQ01087827.1:0-26362 GCA_003012365.1 Medauroidea extradentata | reverse complement strand
CTTGACGTGCGTTTTGCACGAAAACTATGCATCCTAGACAGTCGCTACGAGAGGACCTTTTTAATCACTAAGGTCACATTTACTAATAATTCACTCTTAAATGTTGGATTATCGTGGCGCTAAAAAAGTTGTCCGTAAATTAAAGGAGGCCACTCCTTTTATTTTCGTAAGGGTAGAAGGTATCAACTAGTGTTTACAGTTGGTTTGTCGGCCTTATTGTCTTGAAGTAATATCCTGAGTTTTGGCAGTTTACGTCGATCACTGTTTGGTTTATGGGGAAATGAAAGTTTTAAAATTTGATTAAAGGCGAACTACTCCTTTAACATAACGATTACGTACAAAATGTCTTGCATATTTCCTGCTTTATTTTTCACAAGGAATCGCCTGCCGGAGTTTGTCGGTGATTTTTGTGAACACTCTGTACTATATATATATATATATATATATATATATATATATATATATATATATATATATATATACATACATACATACACATAATGTACACACATATTCTGTTTGTCTTGTTTCAAAAATATGTCTCAAACCTGTGTTGTTTCCCTTGGTGGTGTCTTTTCCTTATTTTCTTACTTTTTTTCTTATTTGATTGGCCTCTTATTTGATCCGATTCCATTGATGAAAATTCATGTTGTGTATATATCCTGTTGACTAAAGCATACTCTGCTTATTTATGTTTTCCTATTATATTTAGTTTTTTTTACAGTCATCTATATCGCAATGGAGTACGTCCAAGAAACTAAATCCAGTCATGCACTTCCATTGCACTGTTCTTTCAAAGAACAGTGCACTTCCATTGCACTGTTCTTTCAAAGAACATAACATTGTATCACATTATGTATTGATCCTATGAAAATTAACTACGTATTGTTTTTATCTGGATAATGCTATACTGTGCAGTTACTTTCAGCGTTTCACTTCGTTGCTTATTGCTTTCGTTATTGAATATCAAGGTAATGATTTTCATTTTTTAAATGGTGATTGGCAACTTAGGCCAACATCTTACATAACTAAATATGTCATATATTAATTTGAGAAAGCTGTTGTCGAGTTCTCCTACACAAAAACATTAAAAAGAGTATAAAAAAATTATTTGAATATGTTATGTATTATTTGATTTTTGTGATATTTTTGAAATGTTAAAAGTGAGAACATAAAAAATCACGTACTTAATAAGGAATATTTAGGGAAGTTATTAAAACAAATATATGTATTTTGTCATAAAATATACAAATTACACTATTATAAAATATTGTTCTGTTACTTACAATGATTGTTAAGGACACAAGTACAGAACTAAGAAGTTTCACGTAAATGCAATAAGGAATGTCATGTAGTTATGTTAAAAATATTATGATAATATTCAAAGCAACAGTAGCAAATATATGAAATAGTAGTATACGTTAATGAATTGTCCTGTTCAGGAAGTATTTCTGATGTAGTTCATATGGCAATAAGGAAACAATGTATACATCTAAGACTGGATTCGATTATTCAAAATATAACTCCCCCATGCTAATTACTTTATTGTTTCTAGCAGAAAATATTTGTAGAACTTTTTAGATACTTACCGGTATGTAAGCATCATCTGAAACAAACACTTCAATATGTCAGTAGGTCACATATTTAAATGACCATGGTTAACCGAAAGGAATAATTTTACGTATTTTAATTCCGTTAAGTTTTGGATTGAAAAACTTCCTAGTGCTTGCTTATGCCCTGAGGGTAGCGCACCCTCAAAATGTCAAGTTTTCAGGTCTTGCATCGTGATCTGACATTTATTCGCGGAAATGTCCTATCTGCTGTTATTTCAAGTGCGATTTTCTCAAGATCGATATCGCATCATAGCGAGATACGTATAATGTAGCAGGCATAGTGATGAGACCTCTGTCTCGAGAGCATAAAGGCTGTTCTTTGCTCGGCATTGATCGGGTAACTTCGCCAAGACTCGAGCTGCCACCCCTCACGCGCCTTGTTCTGCGCAGTGCTTTCCCCCTCCTTCCCCCGCCCACAGCCATAGCATGTTATTTTAGATTAGATTAAATCAAATGCCATGAAACGCTGTTCGCTTAATAGAACGATAGTTTTGTTAGATGAAGGAGCTGCAATAACAATTATTACGTGGCTATTCTTGTGTATCAGTAGCACACAGTATAGCGCCACATATATTATTTGTTATTGTAGTTTCCTAACCTAACAAAACCGTCCCTCTACCACAGTCGTACAAGAACAGGTCTGGACACTCGCCTATCTACCAATGTATGTTGCTTGACCTCCTTGTTGTTTGGCTGTAGTTCGTCAAGTTACCGAGAATGTCGTACTTTTTGGCGTTCAAACTTCGCCCACTTTTTTCCGTTGTTAACATTATAAAGGTAATAATTATTTCTGGAGCCGTGATTTAAAATTGTGAGCGTCTAATTGATAGAAAATACGTTTTGATAAAAGTGGGAGGGAAGTGGGCGGAGATTGAGCTCGACCGCCCGAATTACAGCGCCAAAATGTATAGCGATATCGGTAACTTGGTGAACTGCAGCCAGACAACAAGGGAGTCAAGTTTCCAGGCGAGTGTCCAGACCTGTTCTTCTACGGCCGTGTCCTCTACTGAGCAAACATCAAGCTTTGAAGTTTTTATAAGGTAACGTAAACTAATATAAACAGCCGCAGGGGACAGGGAACGGAAGAGGAGAGTTTTGTTCAGACGCAGGGAAGGAAGGGGGATGTCAGCTCGAATATTGGCGAAGTTTGCCGATCAGTGCCGAACAAAGAACCACTTGTGCTGCTACGACGTAGGTTGCTACGAGCAGTTATAGTGTGTTGAAGTGCGGGAACATGGTAACGGGTGTACTGGACCACGAGCAAACATGTGTGTCGTTATACGGTATATCTCTCTACGTCGACCTTGCCATGAGCTCTGGAGCGTCAACATACTGTGCCTTCTGTCTTACCCGTCATCCTCCTGCCCTCTCAGCCTGGCACACAAACTACTATATACGAGTGTTGTGAACAAGCTACGCCTCTAACAACTATAGTTCGTGTCACTATTGTAATTGGCAGTTGCCTTATTTGACATCTTCTGGAGTGCGGTTGGCCAATAATAATATAGAAGCAACTGAGCTCAGACCCAACAGTGTGATATCACCACAGAATACCTAGTAATACAGAAGTGAAATAGCTGGTAGGACAGCGAACACACGCCAGCAAAATGTCTTCCCTGGCCAGCAACATGGCGGATAAGCCTACTGCCAATCAGCGTAATGCGACTGTCCCGCTAGTCGGCAGCCTGGCCAGTAGGAAACCTGCCGTTACCCGCAGAAACCAAACATACACGGGGCTTGTATTAACAAGCTCTGGCAGCCAATACGCGGTAAAGTTGGCCCGTATTAGATGAGCCGCCACGTCATTCCAAGTCTGTATTACCACCTAGTCTGTGCTATCACAGTGTCTGCGAGCAAACAATGGACAATCTACCTGAGCACACACATGTTCTTGGAGGCTAGCCTATAAGTAAGGACTGGAACATTTCGCGAGTTCTATGACATGCAGGCTAGATTCCATGGTACTATACATACTCAAGCCATGTTTATTCGTTCACTGCCTGCTGTTCCACAGAGTAGCAGTTAGGGAACTAATATACGAGGCTTGAGTATGTATTGTGCAATGTATTCTAGTGTACAGGTAATTGAATTCACGACATTTTCCAGTCCTTGAATATAGGTCAGCGAACTAGTGAGTTTTCCCGTCTCTACAGATGGCACATGTCATTTCAGAAAGTAAAGTCGATATTGTACTGTCGTTAAACAATGTTTTAACTTTGCTGAATAATCAAATGAAGGTATAAAGGGATATTGGCAGACTAGAGATCCTTGTAATATAAAAGTTAATACACAGAGGATTACAACAACTTGTGACAACATACCTCACAACAGTGTACTCGTTCACGGGATACCCTCTATGAGGTAAGCTTACTGATGCAACATTCATAGCAACTAATGTGTATTAAAAGTAATTGTCTATTTATTATGAAAACATTAGAAATATTGGAAATTTCGCCGGCGCAAACAAACTAACGGATGTTCATGAAAGTATGTTACCAACTTTGCCAGATAATTCATTGAGCAACTGTGGTAAAGTCTTGCAATGAAAGTTTTTAGTTGACGCAAATCTTTAAGGAGAAATTTGCGAGTGAAAATGACATTGAAAACCAACATTTGCTAAAATAACCAAATGTATGGAGAAATAAATAATCAATACCGGGAGTGGTTTGATAATAACAACATGTACAATCAATGAAACAAGAATAATGTTTGGAATACCTTTCATCTTCAGTAGACAATGGAGTTAGTCAGGTTTTTTACGTATAATTTTTTCGCAATTACATTTTGTATCTATTAAATAACACAGTTTGCAGCAGAGGCCTCAAATGACCAAAAAAGGTCGGTTTGTAGCAACACCGTTGAGAGAAAATGGCCGTAGCATGTGTGGAGCCTTATGTGTAGGCAACATGTGACACACAGGAGGATCAAGAAAACCCCCCCCCCCTTTTTTTTTTTTTTTTTTTTTTTTTTTTTTTTTTTTTTTTTTTTTTTTTTTTTTTTTTTTTTTTTTTTTTTTTTTTTTTTTTTTTTTTTTTTTTTTTTTTTTTTTTTTTTTTTTTTTTAGTTATCAATGTCACTTTTCAATCGCGAACATTTGAACCAATCAAAAACTTGCATTCTTGAACTTTGTCTAATTTTATACAAGGATTCATGTCGCAAATTTGTATTGTACTTTTGTGAACATCTTGTATAAGTTTGTTAAAACATTTTCAATGGACCTGTGTGGTTACAGCTGCCACGAGCCCTGCTAACTATAGACGTAGTTCCCAGGTTCTGGTCGGCCCAGACACACACACGGCACCCAGATACTCGTATCAGGGGCATCATTTCAGGTTTTTCCAGGGGGAGGGGGCAAGATTTTGTTTTCTTACGACAGTGACCTTGTTGCATCTTTTTAATTAATTAAGCATGTATAAATTAGATACTTTAATAATAAAACTTCAGTTTTATGTCCTTAAGTTAGCATTATTTACATTTAAAAATACAAAAAATATATTTATACACAAAAATTCCAAATCCAGGGGGGGGGGCATTTGCCCCCCCCCCCTGTTGGCCCAAATGACGCCCCTGACTCGTATGTCAGTGAAACATACCTTGCGCAATAATATTCACATGGCCCTTCGTAAAATACAGTATTTTCAACATGACTGTTACAGTTTAATCCGATAAGTTTATTATGATTAAATTACTCATTTTGCTTTATATAAAGATCATTTCTCAAATAAAGTATATTACCTTTAGATAGTAAAACTCACAGCAAATAGCAAGTTTACGTCCGTCCACAACTGTACACGTTACTTAAACGTAAATAATGTACACTGTAACAAACAAAACAACATAAAAGTAAATATCGTATGGGGATGGTACCCGAGGACAAGGAGATCACACTCTGGACGCAGAATGACAACTGAACTACTGTCAGCGCTGCCAACCTTGAGCAATGCTAGGATTGTATTTTTACCGAAAAGATCGTACAAAGTACTTAGAGGATCGTACAGTAGAATAAAAGACAAAATTTCTTAAAGGCCTTTGAACGCGGAGAAAAAACTTTTAAAAAGTTACAAAACAAAATTTTTACGTACAAACAAACAAAACTTTTTATTTTACTTAACGAACTTAATTTCCAGGCAGTAGAACTGAAGTATACCGTGCATTGTAAATATAACGAATTAAAATTCATAAAACTTAAAAATCTATTTAATACAGTTGGTAATAGAGATACAGTGGCACTGCTGTGATATATTAAAACGTCCATTACAGTAGGTACACTTGAACTTAGCTATGCATGGAGAAAGAAAACTGCTGACGATCGTACATTTGGCGTACGATCCTATGGTTGGATTGTAAATAGTACGAGACATGAAATTATCGTATTTATACGATCATGATCGTACTGTTGGCAACGATGACTACTGTAGACATCTGCTTGCCCCGGATGGCATGAGAAGAGCGGGGGAAACAGGATATCCTCGAGGAAACCGGCACTATTCCCACATGCGAAGATCCGACGTCCAACGCCGCCGGGAATCGAATCCGGAACGCCTTGATGGGATGCGAGAGGTCTGACCACTCGGCCACCGCGGCCCATATCAAACACATTGTTTTTGTGTTATATTAAAAGTACGTATTACATCACTGTCAACATTTGTATTTTTTTTTTTTTTTTTTTTTAGTTTTGTTGTTAAGATAGAAATCTAAAAAAAACTTTTCTTTCCGAAGTTTCTATTTTTTTTTCTTTGGCTTACGTCTCTGGGTGAGTTCATACGTTTGGACATATTTATTTAATGACAGGTTGTATTTCATAACACTACCTCATGTATGCTTCGGTGACTGGCTTATTACTAATGAATGTAATGAAGACATTTCTCAGTTTAATTACAGAAGTTAAGAGATTATAAACTCGAATACAAGTTTGTGTATGTTACTTGACGGTTGAGTCATGGCTAGAGGTAAGAAGATCTCGCGAATAAATTTCAGGACGAGTTAGTTTCCAAACAGTCGTACGTTTAGTTCAGTTTTGCTATTGGATCTCGGTTCAACATACCAGCCTTGTAACAATCAAGACGAATCACTTCTCATCTAGTACGACACTGGACGAGAAGCTCCTAGTCTGAAACAATTCGTAGGCGATCAAGTGTACTTTAGCTCAGTTTTCAACGTGTTGAAGGATAAAAGAGTGAGTAAAGAATGGCGGTGTTGTCCTGTGTAGCCTTGAGAATGAAAGCGTATGACTCACTTGACATAGACAGAGAGAGATGTGTAGGGCTGACGTAAGGGCAGAGATGACGTCACAGGAATAACCCAGGCGTCCCTTCATCCAGCCATTGATTATCTCGGGTTGCCCTTAGCCCTGCTTCCTCTGAGTGTGTCTTGTCGTGTTACGTGTGGAGGGTGGAAGCAGGGAGAGGGGGAAGGAAGTAATAATAGTCGTAGAAACGCCCGTTCACTTTCCTAACTATATAGTATGTATGCATTCACACGGTGCGTTCCGTTACTGCTGGAAACACTGGCAAGAAAGTCAGTTATACTTCTGTTTCTGCTGACGACCATTGATCGTCACTGAGGCCGATTCTCGGTCGACTCTTTGCTGATAACCACTGAGTTTACTGGATCTATGGAGGACTAGAGTATCAGTAAAAACACATATTAACGCTGGATTACATTCATTTGCCCTTAAAAAACATTTCAAGAAGTTCAGTTAATGATGTTAGTCTACATCAGAGACGATATACTTGAGGATAGAAATATTTCATAAACATTAATTGAATTTGTCAATGTTAATTCTTTTCCGCAAAAATTTAAATAATAATAAATAACGGATGAAGGCATTTGCAGGTATGACAGTTGTTTGGGAACCAAACATTTGTTGCATTGAGTATTACTGCTTGTAGAGAGAAATGTAAACTATTTTCATCATCCAGGTATGTAAATAAATGTTCGCTTCGTAAATAATTAGCAGCAGTTAGCAGTATGTTCTGATGTGCACACTTTGATGCGATGTGTTGAAACTTTTCTTAAAATCTACTATTTAATGTGGCTTCGTGGATAACCTACGTCTGTGTGTGAGGCCGCGGACAGATGGAGCGCTAAGCGTGCTGCTGACATGCGTATGTAATACAATATCGCCTCTACATTCAACTGACATGCAGTGCTTTAGTATTATTCTTTTTCCTATATCAATTTTAGCTGTGACCATATCATTTTATTTGTACGCCTGTAGCTGCCCATCTTAGTGAATTAAGAACCGGAATGACATAAGGAACAAAAAAGGTGCACTCGTCCAAACATGCTCAGACAAACAGTTTCTGAGATACAGGCACTCAAATGTCGGAGCATTGTGGCGACGCCGATAGGTAGGCAACCCGTGTAGCACGTACATGAAGACATGCTTCCGAGGATCACTAGTTATGTACAACTTTATTACAGAGAGGTATGCAACACACATGACAACAAGTAAGGGGGAAGGAGGTACTTGTATGCAGGGGCAGGCAGGACGACTTTAGCGGTACGTGTAATGCAGTAATACAAAACATGTTTTATTATTTAATATTGCTAGAAACGTACCAGCACATAACAGGACAGTGATTACATACTTGTATTTACCTTACACGAAACTGCCTTAATGACACCTTGTAAGTTTCTAAGCAGCATGTGTTCTAATTGTCCTCCATCTATCCCAACACAGGCACGCACATGACGCATAACTGTGGCATTCACAGCACGCAAGTGATTGTTGGTTACATGTTTACAGCAACATGCAGTTTGGTGATGGTGTGTCAATAAGTGCACTTCTTTGGTAAAGTGAGTCTCATCAGTCTACTCGATGTGACCCTCAATGTCCGAGTTTGGTTGAATTGCCGTCAGCTTCCAGTGACTGTACTGAAGACGACGATGTTGATCCCCTTCAATTGCGTGCTGTACGGGACTGTACTGATATTTATTACAGCACGCCGCCATGAAAGATGGTCAGTGCAAATGAATGACTCACACCGACGCGGTGCGCGAGATTAAAGTGGGATTTATTGGAAACATCTGCAGTAGCGCCTTGGCAGTATGTCACCGTGTATGTGCTACAAGGGTTGCCTACCTGTCGGCATTGCTGCAATGCGTCGACTTTTAAGTGCCTGTATCTCAGAAACTTAATGTCTGAGCGTGTTCGGACAAGTACATACATCTTTCTTGTTCCTTATGTCATTGCGGTTCTTAATTCACTAGGATGGGCAGCTGCAGGCATACATGTACAATAATACATGCATAATAACAGAGGCGACCCCTTGTTTCCAACGCATGGGATGGTGGTCACACTTCATTCCCTGCATACGTGTTGCCATGCATCCGAATAGAATCGGGAAGGTCAAAGTTCCATTTGTAGTGGTTGTTGAATGATCGTCACTTAACATGTTCACTTACAGAGCTTCCACGGTGGTATTACGTCCATACTATTGACAATAGAGGCGTGTGTGGACGTGGTGACTGTTGCGGAAGGATACTCTGTAGCTCACAAGTAGTTCCAGTACCAACCCTGGACGTTCCAGTCTCAATATGGCGCGTGTGTATGTTCTCTCTCACTAGTTAACTCGTAATACGTGCAATATCGCGACAGTGAGTTCCTTTTCATAGATATAGAAATGTAAAGTAGTGTACCTAGTGTTGTAGGTTAGATCGATATTGTGCACAACGAACGGGAATCAGAAAGTCTTGTGTCGCCTGACAGCTCTGCAGCTCACATAGGAATGTGTTGCTTGTTTTGAGGACGGGAGGAGGGATTGTTCCGGCTCAAATATATTGGTATAGTGCATCAAGCGAATTTGTGTGTTGTTGATAGTATGGAGAAAAAAATTCTTTCCATGGACTGTCGGATGCGAGCACATCCATTTCATTTTCTTTTTCTGGGAGTTGTCAGACATGCTCAGATGTAGTAATTTTTATTGCGTATGTTAATTTACATATGAATATGAATGACAGTGAAATTTTCAACACAGTCATTACTAATTGATTGATTCCTTGATGGCGTGGCTACGTGTCAATATTCTGTATCAACACATTTGACCTCTATTTACTCTCGCACTGCCGTATAATACAGTTCGAAATTATGTGTTTCATCTCTTAAGTCATAATGCTTTACGTAGGTGGTGGAAAATTGTACCTTTTTATTAGTACGTAATAGTGATAGCTTTCTAGACTTAATAGGAAGTATATTCTTATCTTACAAAGTTATTAGCTCAACAAGTTTTCCTTTAAAGGCATTTCAAAGTAAAAATGTGCATGTTTTTACTTCTTATCCACCACAAAAACTAATTAACATAAAGAACTAAAGTAGTTCACTTGAAACTACACGTCACTGCCTTGACGTATATAAAACCCATTACAAAATTTTGGAATATTAAAAAAACATGTTAAATTAGCAAACAAATTCAAAACTTCTGCAAAGTTTTTAAGTATATACATTTTGAGCAATAATGTTATGTTGTTTAATCCCGTTGCCCGGATATGTTTGAAGTTTGAATGCGAATTATTTCCTTATGTTTATTTGCTCTCGCGGCGTTCATGAAGTTTAAAATGCAACTTTTGACTTCAAAGATCCATAATGGCATAACTGACTCTGCTAGGCTTTTTTGCAAGAGGAAAATGTACTACCAAGTAATATCTACAGAACTAACACTTTTTCATACAAATATGAAGTAAGGATTTTTCATTCCCCTCTTGAGCATGCCACTGAGAGGCGACTGTATATGTGAGTTAGAGCGAGGCTTATAAGCAACTGCGCATCTGTATCAGAGAGGCAGCCAGAGAAATACCAGTACAGCCTTCTTTCATGCAGCAGCCAATCACAGCGGCTTACAGCGGTCACCCATCCTCAAAAATATCGTTCCCACATTCACCACGTGACTTTTCAAGCCGTCTTTCTGTTGGGAGATACTTTATTGTATATCGCGACTTTATGTACACATTGATACAGGCGTCACCAAGCGAAGTTGAAATTACTGCTAAAGCTTACTGGAGACGTAAGACTAGCTCACCCTCACAATGTTTCAACTACGATGCACTTACATGCTGTTGCAAGTTACTGTCCTTGGCGGATCTGTATTTTATCAGTGGAGGGATGTGTACATTAAATAAAATAATAATACTATATTTCCTAATCACAATAAATCTTGTCTAAATGTTATACAGTATAGTTGCCAACAATTCGCCGAAATTTTCTGTTAATATTTACTCTTAATGTTCCTAACACGTAATATTCCTACACTTCATAAGCTTTCTTACAAAAAGTAGTCCTCAAATGACATCTGCCACTCGTCGTTACATGCTGTCGCTAATGTCAGTTATAGTCTAACCTGCTCGTCCATCCCGCACACGCCAATAAACCTTACCAACTCTTCTGTCCCCGTACATACTCCTTGCAGCTGTCGCCTCCTCCGCGCACAGGCTAAGCGCCTAACAATCACTGCCGGCTGAGAGACCTCGCTGCGCCGCATTACTCAGATCATTCTAACAGCTCGGCAGTGACTCGCATAAGTTATAGGTGCCAGAACCAGCTTCGATAATCACCCGGGAGCGAACTCTTAAATGTCGTCGTAAAGGTAATGACTGGCTCGTGGTTTCCGGCCATTTATGTTGATGTCAGAAGGGAAGGAGGAGGAAGTCTGTCATGTGACATGAGGTGGGGAGATGGGTGACGTAGTATGCTACAGTGAGTCGTGAGCCCGGTAGAGCACTGTACTGTGGCATTACAATTAACTGCGTGACTTAAGTTTACTACTCGCCCACAACTAGTCCTCCCGTGAGGGGAAGAAGTGTGGCGCTAGTAGTAGGTAGACATGTCACCGGGAGGGGAAATATACAGCACCTGACATGAGTTCATGGCACACAGGCAGTGGAGACGTAGCGCGGCGAAAACCGAGCCAGCTGCCTGTGCCACAGTATTATGGCCGACATTGTGGTCTTTCACACGAGTTGTTAAGGACGACACAGCAGTAGTTTGCATTTCTGCCGCGGTACTAGTTATCGTAGTCGAGTAATAGTAGTACAGTGATGTCACGGTGTACTGCATGTGTACTCATCCACATGATAGTGGGCATTGTCAGTACTGTATGTACAAGAACATAACGACACTAATAAGGACATGGATGATGCTTATTGGTTGATGTTGGCTCAGTGTCATTTTATGATTGGTTGTTCCGTGATTCATTGTACTGTCTTCTACCTGGTTATACTGGACGTTGAAATTACGAGTATTTATGAGGGCAGAATAGTTTTGTCTGCAATATTTAAAACTAAAATTCGGCATGTATGTAAAGGAGTAAACATAAAACATGTTACGTTGAAATATTAATTCGACAAATTAAAAAAAATATATATATATATATATATTTGTAATTTCTCACTCTGGTTCTTTCAATTGAGATAAAGAAAAACTACATTTATCAATGATACTTTCCTGTGGGGGAAATATACTGCTTAAAAATAATGGTGAAAATGAAAAAATATTTTTCTTTTGTGTTTTTTTTTAAACATGCAAATGTAAGTTAACATTCACTTAGTGTTTCTCGTGCTACGACATTATCAATAATGCCATCAATACTCTTCCCTGCAGATATAACCTGCTTACCTGTTGCACACACTTTTCGCTCAGTGTACTGTCGCCATTCATGTTGATCCCGCCTCGCTCCTTGCTGCTGACGTCCCCACCATTTCTCTGCCTGTGCCACCGATACGTCACATCTCGCAGTGCCAGAACAATCACTCCAGGTTGTAATTATACTGGGCCCTTTGTTGGCACTGTATTAATGTAACTTTTATATTTATTATATTAATGTGTAATATGACAATTTCCATGTCCACGGAAAATTGACCATTATCTTATATGAAAACTTCGCGTGCACACGCAGTTTTGCCGCATTTGGACGTACCAGTCACCAAGCAGTTTCAGTTTTTATTGTTTTCAGCACCTCTTGGTGCAACTTAGAGAACAGTAAAACTGATAACATATGCCATCACACATTACGTGCGAAACTGTGTTTTATTCTATATTTTGTAAAACGGTGTTTCTTGTAGTGTATAAAGTTAGAGCAGTGTTGGGTAGGTATAATGTAGGTGTAATGTTAGCTGCACGCAGTGACAGGGGTGTCCAAACACGTGATGTGTGGGTCAGGAGCAGACGTGTGTGATCTTGGAGCTCACTATATGTCGTCCTTGACCCACATATAAGACTAGGAGGGGAGAGGGAAGTGGCTGGATACAGACTATATACTTCCATGTAAGGCAGGCGAGTGGATGCCCGACCCTGGCTGCACACACTGTTGCCTGCCTCTCTCTCTCTCTCTCTCTCTGTACTTACTGCCAGCCTACATGCACAGGATGGAGCTCGGCCATCTTTAATATAAAGTATATTCCCCACTTCAAACATTCCTGAAGACGTACAAACATTTGTAACATTTCATGCTCTTAATATTAGTCAACCACGTAGTTCTACATTGATAGTTAATATATTGCTCCCATATTATGTTATTTCTGATCTTCCACTAAATGTAATATGGTTATTTATCATCGCTATTAAGAGAGCGTGTTAGGAAATTGTGTTTTCAGTTTTTAGCCATAACATTTATTCACAATGTATTATCAAAAGGTTCTCTTAGACAAAGCATAGGATATATTCTTGGTGAATTGTTTGACATAAATACAGTAATATTGGAATATTTCATTAATTTGTCATGCAGTGTCATTGCAAGAGAATTCTTGAAAGATAACTTATAATTCTCTTGCAATGATTCTGCGTGACATATCAACGAAAGATTCCACTATTATTCATGTCAAGCAGTTGACCAAGAATGTATCCTATGCTTTGTCGAAGAGAACATTTTGATAATACAATGTGAATAAATGTTATGGCTCAAAAACTGAAAATGCACTACACTTGTCTAACAGTTGCACTTAAACCAGAAGTACAGACGTCTACAAGTAGACCTAATGTTCGTATTTCTACGTGGATTTCAGCGAGTTCTTGCCAGGCGACGTCTCCTACTTCTCAATGTACAGCACGTGTTCATGAAAGTATGTTACACATCTTGCGAGATGATTTCCTTCTAAAAATAAAGTAAAATTGGTTAATATCAAGAGTAGCTACTCATCGCGTAGGGACTAAATTACTGGTTTTACAGGTAAAGTTTCTTAACAAAGAAATAATGCGAAATAAATAGCGTCATTCCGGGTGCGTTTTCATAGTAACAAGATGTACATCTCTGGGGGAAAAATGGTTTCGAATACCATCCACCTTCATTAAATAATAGAGTCCCTTAAATCTCCGGCGTGTCGTGTGCTACCTACCTGTGAGACTCCATGTTTCCTACGTCCATTCTCTCTACAGTTCACTTGAGGATGTTGCGACAAGGCGACCTTTTTGTTTATTGGTGCTTCCTGCTACAAACCCTGCCATTTAATAGACAAAACATGCAATGGAAACATATTATATGCCATAAAAAAAGTATGGACATCCACATTATCTACTGAAGATTAAAGAATTTTCAAACTTTTTTTTTCCACTGATTGCTAACTTTATGGTGAACCTCCTATACAGAAATCATCTCACAAAGTAGCACCACTCTCGTGAACGAGTATACGTGCTATACATGCCGATCAGAAACAATAAGCGTTCACATGTTAATCGACTGAGAAATGTTACAGAGGTTTCCTAACATTTTTACTAGCAAGTTTATTTATTGTGAAATGTTAATTTTCGCATTTCATAGTTTGATATTTACTATTACATATTGCAAGGTTCATCAAGGTAGTCGCTTCCATAAATACGATTTACGTAGAATACTTATTGTTTGAAAGAGTTGTATTTATGTAGTTGTTGGCCGCGACTTGGTTCGCGCTGTTTTCTGTACAATGCCTCTTTGAGTCGAGCTAAAGTTCACTTCAAGTACTCCAAACTGTCTATGTCATTCGTCACAGTATGTACTTTTACTTTCCGTATATTTTCAAAAACTATTTTTTTTAAATAAAACATCTATAAACGTTTTACATAAAACCTTTCAGACACTTAAAATGTAATGTAAGTAATAATATTAATACCGATAACAATATTAAAAGTAATAAATTGCATTATTATTTTTTATTTTCTAAACAAATTTCCTGAAACAAAATGTTTTTTTTTTTTTAGAAAATTTTAAATGGTCATTTCATAAACAAATTTATTTAGAATTTTTGTGTAGCATGTTTTCCCCTCCTGTCCCGTCCCCCTACTTTTGTCACCTTTCCCTTCATGTAGGTACTTTTGTCAGAAACATTCGTGGGGCGGGCGCAACTCACTACAGTTTCATCGCAATTAGCTGAAAGGCCTGCGTTACAAACACATACATACACACACACATATACATGAACTGAATAATATCTTATACTTACGTTGATTCCATTCAAATTTGGTGGATGTGAACTACGAAGAGGTCTCTCCTCGTGTTAAATCTTAATCACAACATTATTTACATTAAGGGCGCGTTTCACATCAGTTTTCAAAGTCTTTTTATATTTGTACCAAATATTTTTTCTTATTTTGGACATAAATTGCGATTAAATCTTCCTCTTAGAAAATTGTTGTATCTCTCATAGTTTTCGCGTAATGAGCCGTAAACGTCAAAATTTGCACTTTCCCGTTTTATGTACGTACGCCATTAAAACCAACTGACATACCAAGCCGAAAAAATTCGCAGTGTATAGCAATGTTGTAGTATATTATTTGATATATATAGAAACAAAAAAAAATATATATATTTTTAAAAAAATTTAAAATTTTTAGATTTTCGTTTCAATATTCGGCATTTTTTATTAAATACAAAAATATTATATTTTTTATTTTTACATGTGTCATTTCATAGCCTACAACATTGTTATGCACTGCTAATTTTTTTTTGTTTGATATGTCAGTTGGTTTTAGTGGCGTACATAAAACTGTAAAGTGCAAATTTTCGAAGAGGAAGATTTAGTCACAATTTATATCTAAAATAAGAAAACAACATATCTGGTACAAATATAAAAATAAACAAAGACGTTGAAAATTGAGGTGAATCGCGCCCTTAAGAAATAAACACTTACTCTACAGCCTTGACATTTTACGAATGTCTTCAGAGTTAGTAACCAGTTGTTATAAATGCATCTGAAACTACGCCTACATGTATTTATGATTTAAAATAATATTTGCTGTAATTACGTCAAAATTATATATAAGACGTTATGGATTTATGAGTTTATAGCTAAGTTATGTATTTTACCGGAAAGAGTTATAAAAGCATATATTTAAGAATGTTCGCCATAAAAAAAACTGTTTGACGCGCGCTGAATGTTGTACATATACCGAATATTGAAGTTGAGATATAGATTTGTGACATGATACCAATAGTACCTTGATAAAAGTAAATATATTTTATAAAATAACTGAAACAATATTTTTTAAATTTAAACTGGTATAATTTTTACTGAACGTTTTGCTTCCAATAACAGTCTTAAAGTTATTTGAACAGAAAATGTAGTTTTGGCTGAAATATTCTTTACACGCAGCAATTACTATTGCACTCTGATCCCATATTCCGTTAATAATACTACGTATGTTACCGATTATTGTGTTTTGCAGTTACGAGGGATTCATGGAAAAGTGTAACTGTTTTGGTAATTTTTGTATTTGTACGAGATTTTTTCTCGTTTTGTAGAACATTCATATTACCTATTTTTTACACCAGTTAATGAAACATTTTTAGATTTAATATTTTTTTGCATAATGGCTTGTCAAAGCGGGAAACAAATACGTTAGAAACGCACAACTTAGAACTGCCATATAATAGAATACATAAAACTGTTTTATACACGATAACTACAACAACATGATTTACAGAAGTTAAATAACTCACACTGGAACAGTGGCACGAGCTATAGCAAGACATGTCAATACTGCACTGAATGTTTCTTGTGTTTTTGAAGAATTTCTGAATTTGTTTGCAAATTGCCAATTTTCTGAAATTTTTAAAAAATACGAAAAATTGAAATGCACTTTTTCATATACAAATCTTCACGTACTTTGTGACTCTGTTCTTCAAAGTGAATTACTTGATCTCGGTCAGTTGGTTTTTGTTTTATTTTATAAAACAGTTTTACGCTAATTTGGATTTTGTCATGCTATTTTGCAGAAACTATGGTAGCTAAAAATTTTATTGTAAAAATAGTCATAATATATGTTTACGAAAAAAAAAAAAAAAAAAAAAAAAAAAAAAAAAAAAAAAAAAAAAGGTCTCGTACAAGTATAAAAAAATTAATAAAACAATTAAAATTTTGCGTGAAACTACGCAGTTCCAGCGTTGTGACCTAGGGCTCAGGCTGTGGAGTGGCTCGCGTCCACGGTAGCCAACTTTTCAGAAAGAAATTCCCTGAAATGCACTAGATAGAATTTCATATTCTTTTTATAATGAAATGATCAAGCAAATATATGCACGAGACAGCTAACTCTTATTGGTAACAAATTATTAATAATACATACAATATCTTATTTTCTTGAAACATCACTGACGCTATATAGGCCTACATACAGTCTTTGAATTATGTTGCTCACAGGTTTGTGTGAGACCTAGTAGGTTAGGGGAGGGGGAGTAGCGGTATTTTAGCATGTGTGACCCGGGAATAATAAAACCAACATCTGCATTATTAAAGGACGACATTGTGTTTCTGCTGATCAGCACAAATAACAGCGTATGTTACACAAGTATCTATATTTCCTTTGCAGTCAGTGTATATGTCATTCAAGATAAAGTAATCACTAACAATGTAACGTTTGAAAAATATCACTAGCCATTACTGCATATAATTCAACATTAACTATAGTTGCCTTACTATTTGTACGGTTGGCAGCGAAATTACGTAACATAGTTCCGCATATTTTCCTATTTAAATACAACTATACAGAAACAAAATCAACCGATATCGACATGACTGTATTTTATATGCTTGAAATTTTTTTTAAAATTAAAGTGTGTCGATTCATACTGACTGCACAATGTATATTACACACGCAAACTTCAAGTGACATGTCCAGAGAGGTTATATATGTGCCATCAGTAGCCGTTGCGCGCAGAAAGATACCAAGTGGCTGACAGTAGAACTTTAGCAGGGCTTATTTGAGTGCTCATGTTATCCCGCTCCACCTATAACAGGTTAACTATTGTTCTCTTCAGCGTAGTGGCCATTTCAGAAGCGACAATTATTTTATCAAACGTGGCCATCTTTGGATCGTGTATAGAATCAATGGTTTTCTTCTTCTCCTCCCAGGACCTCTCCATTCTTTCAGTTTAGATCTTTCTCTTCTCCTCGGGCTTCATTTTGGCCTACATTCTAGAGGATTCTTTCCACATGACTTGATATGCTCAACTCCGCTCCTGAACGGCATTCCACTGGCTGTGGCTAACATCCTCTGTTGAGCCCAGACTTCATCCGCCCACTTTGTTGCAGGGACCGTGGTGGCCAAGTGGTCAGACCATTCTTCTCCTACCAAGGCGATCCGGGTTCGATTCCCAGCGGGGTCGGTTCCCGGACTTTCGCATGTGGGAATTGTGTAGGACGATGCCGTTGGTCGGCGGGTTTTCTCGGGGATCTCCCGTTTCCTCCGCCCATTCATGACACCCTTCACCACCGCTGAAGACCTCTATGTTAAGTGCTGACCAAAGTCTCTCACTCACTCACTTCGTTGTAGCCCTTCAGTTCCGTGATGTATTTGAAGATATATATCAGGTTCCCGTCCATTCTCACCAGATGGCCATAACACTTTATACTGCATTCCCACAAGTACCAAAGTGTTCTTTTTTGGTTAAGTTGTAAAGGTTGGTTCACGCGCCACAGTTCATGCAGATACGGGCAATCCAGAATCCGAACACCCAATCAGAAGGCTTGATTTTTTCCCCGGAAGACCCATACGAAAACAGATGAGCTCATACCGTTTTTTCTCTATCGCCATATACGAGTAGGCCTACACAAATCGGCGCACTGAATCATGGGTATATTCTGGACTGCAGACTTTCTTATTGCTATATTGTTAGAGCACTGGCCGCTGATAGGAACAAACTTTTTTTTTGTTCCTGCCGTCAGTGCTACAAAAGTCTGTGACTATGTAATGAGGCAAGACAGTGTACGAAAGTACCACATACGGATTTGTCGTACCCGGATTTCCAATAATAAGTGAGGAAAGAAATTTCTGATAAAAACTGAAAATTCGTTGTTTTGTCGCTTCATATCCTTAAGGCGGCCGCCTGGCTTGCACTCGGACTTTGTGCAGCGTGTTCGGATTTAAGTTTTTTCTCACAGAGCAGTAAATGTGTGTCCGCAAGCTACGTGAAGGAGACACACTTCACAATACTTATGATGAATATGACTTGTGTGACACCACACACACTAGAAGCATTATTTTAAGGCCCTCGAACTTGACATAAAGCGACTTTTTCGGACGGTTGTTCCTCAAGATATATGTACCGGACTCGTTCGAAACTGAGGTCATTTATAGTGGACTTTGTTACAGTGACGATAAAAATGATAGGGAAATGCACGTTCGGGCCGGGAACATTGCGCACGCATATACTACGTAGTGCGTAGAGGCGATATCATCATACATGTGCCGGCCGACATCGCTCGTAGTGCCTCTTATATTTCCATTGGTCCATCAGTGTATTCGTGTTGCAATGATTTTTTTTTTTTTTTTTAAGGTTTTCCTTTCCTTTGTTGACCTTCATATGTTTTTCATTAAATCAGTATATCAATCACCAGATGTCTGTAAGTTGTTACAGACTTGTCGAAAGTATGAAACGTGGCGAACGCCTGAAACCACCACATGTGGGGACAAAATGACGATGTTGGCGGCCCTGAGCGCGCCCCGCCCCTCAGCTGCACGTAGTTATGGCGCGCGCCGCTAGATGGCAGCGCTGTGGTCGCAGCCTCCGCCCCGAGCCGCCAACAGCTGTTCGCTCTGGAGCCGTGCCGTCACGTACGTCAGTCAGTCAGTCGAGGCGAGGTGTGTTCGTAACACGCGTGACTTGTGCGTAACGTACCACCGGCTACGGGCGAAAGTGATCCTTCCTGTGTGTTTACCGAGTGCCTCGAAGTATCGTTAATTAGCTCCAAGCTGCGCACCATGACTTGTTCGAACACCAAGTTCTTGTGAGGAGGAGAAACCAAGTGCCGCCGTATCTTTCCTTGATGGCGAGCGACGAATTTCTTTCGTCTAGAACACCAGTCACAGGGCGGGCTCAATAAATGCCCGTCAATGGTCCAGCACTCGCCAGATTTTAGGCTCAAGCCTAAACAAAAAGGTGAGTTCACTGCAGAAAGATCGGGTTTTTACTTAATATGGTTACGCGGGCGTATGAGTGTGAGTGAATGTGCGTGTGTGTGGGTGCGTGCGTGCGCAATCGATCGCGTCCTTTTAGCCTTGTGCGCCGAATCACACCTGAGAAAAAAATAGAACCTTCTTCTTTAACGGTCGTGTTTTCAATCAATACGAATTAAGTATAAATGTTATTCCATTTAAGGAATCATCTGTCTCGAAATTTTAATTTAGCCTATAATTAACTCGTGATTTTACATTAGAAACGTTAAATTTTAACGAACTTGTGTTTAATGCTATACATGTTAAAAATATTGATGAACTCGTGTTTTATATTAGAAATGTGAAATAATAAAGCTCTCATGTTTTCACAGCAGAAATATTATATTGTAGGCTAATGAACTCATATTTTACATTATATAAGTTTCAATGAACGCTTGTTTCGCGTTATAAATATTAAATTATATTGAACTAATGTTTTCACATTAGAAATATTATACTTTAATGAACTCGTGTTCCACAATTAAGTATTAAAACATTTTTGTTCCACATTGTAAATGATGTGGGCCTATCCGACGAGAATCGCAGGTCAACAAGACATTAGCAATACAATGCAAGAAAACTGTCACTTGTGTATTTAGGAACACAGTTGAAAGCATATAACGATCATGAAATTCTAAACATAGTAGGCTACTTGGCTTTAAAATGAATTGTGGACTTACTGTTTAAAGTTTAATGACTTGATCTTTAATTTATTTCAAACGATTGCAAATAACTGGAATATTTTTTAACCAAATGCTTTGAAAAAATTTGAGACTGTGTACAGTCACACGATACTAAATCTCGGCAGAGCCTTTTTTTTTTTAATTAATGTATTGTTTGCTAGCAAATAATTATTTTGCTTCATTTTGGCCTATTTTCACCACATATGTTATATTTCAGGGGTAAAAATCTAAAATTTGTTCCTTGTATTGCAACAGAAAAGTTTAGATACAAACGATGATAAATAAGTGTTAAAACCGTAAGAATGAATTTTTGATAATGTATTAATTTGCGATACAAAAACATTTTCGAAACCACAACCAAACTAAAGAGCGAGGATTTATCTGAGACCGAAGTACTGTTGATTGTCGACGAACGCACGTGTAATGTTGAATATTTTTTGTATGTGGGCGTATTTGTTCCTAAAGACTAAATATTTAACTACAATACACGTAATTTACTAAAGCGGGTCAGGTGGATTTCATTAAATTCTTGGGCATGACATGAACGTCGCTGGAGATGAGGAGAAAGTATAATTACGACGGCGTGTTTTTGTTCGTCGCTGGTAAGTTGGTAGACGCGGAAGTATCCTAGCTTTCTCCTGGAGAACTGCTTGTTTATTCCATTATCCAGTAAGTTACCGCGTGATCCATCGCAGGCAGAACTGGTTCGTGTTTCCATTTTCTTTTACGATAAAAAAAAGCGCCTCAAAAAAGCAGATGCGGTCTCGTTGATTCAAGGACGTTCTAAATCTCGTTCTCGTGACATGTTTCCACACTTCGTACATTGTATAGGCTATATAGCCTGTTCGTGTCAAACTGAGCTTTTACGAAGACCGTATAGTCAGTGTTGCAGTGCCAGAATTTTCAGTGCCGGAGCTCTAACTAAGTATTTCAGACCCATTGGTTCATCCATCCGCTCCAATTAAAGCGGGGGGCCCGGGGGTCCTCCCCCGGGGACCTTCGAGTTTGAAGGTGCAAAATAAAGCTATTTTGCCAGTTTTACTGGCAGAAATAATAACAAAATTTCTAACAGTGGCGGAGCGTCGCACCGCCCCCACTACAACACTGCGTATAGTTAAGATTCCACTATACCTAACCTACCTCTGATGTGCAAATTATTCGATTTTAAGTAGTAATATTTAACAATTTAATGTATACATACTTTAAACATTCTTGCGCTAAATTTGCTTTACGTGTTAAATTGAATGTGTAAACATAGTGAGAAGAAACAGCGTACTAATTTTTTCTCTTGCTGTTTACGAATAGAATTTTACAAATAATGCAAATTTAGAGCAAAAATTTTAAAGAACATATGTACATAAAATTGGTGTTACCTGGACACATAGTTTATTTGTATTCTAAACCTAACATTACGTCTTGTAAACCTAGAACTGGTACATCAGGGGTGTGGTAAGGTACAAGCCGAGCGGACGAGTGCAACTCGACCGACTATATTATCTGAACTGCTTATCATAATTCAATGGGATTTTTTCCGAGTAGATATTTTATCACTGGTCGTCTATTTATACGTTCTCCGTTCACTCTAACCTGAATTTGAAGTAAACAAATTACATCATATCACTGCACTTCGCTAGCTTCTAACTGGCTCAATTTGTGCAGCGCGCCGTCCTATTATTTCCAACCAACAATCTGTGTACAGTTGGTATCATAGGAAACAACAACACGCTCTCTTTATAAAACAATATTGCGTGAAAATTCCGTACATGTTATATACATACGAAAACAAAAATTAAATAAAAATTGAAACAAATATTGACTTTATGTGCAATTACCGTATATTTCTAAATTTAATTATCATCAAGCCATACTAACGATTGTATTAAAATATTCTGGTATTCGACGTAACGAAAATTTGGTATTCTATGCAGGAAAAAAGTCGTCAACTTAACTAGTGATTAACCCTTAATAGGGGGCGCTCAATGTTGTGACATAAGAAGTCGCGCACGGTCATTCTGACCAGGTTTCTATAAATTGTTTTAAAAACATGTCTTTGTTTTACATTGACATACTCTTACTAACTGAATATATAAAGTAACTGCAGAGCGTCTTTGTGGTAGAATTCATTAAATTTTAATGCATGATTTTAGATTTTCTAAAACACTTTAAACAGAACAAGTTGAAGAAATTCATATCCATCCATATAACTGATAGCATTAAATAATGTTATATCTGGTAAACACGCATACATTTACACCCAAAAATTTTGTGATAAAATTATATAATATATTATTTATGACATTATTATTGACTGAAAATATGTTACAAGAAAAATAATACTGCATAATACAAAACTGGTAAAATTGCACACATTTGCACACTAAATCGAACGGTGATAAAATAATTATATATAACATGACTACAAAAATAATAAAGCATTGAGGAAAAAAATATTCTTAAATTTTATAAGACCTTACAGTAATTACTAATCTTAAATATATGTTTGCACTAGAAAAACAATAGGGGCCTAGATTTACAAAGAATCACTGCTTACAAACGTGATACCATGTAGTTGACAAATTTCATTTTTCACAGATGATTTTATTACTCAGTGAAATGTTCACTTATTCGCAAAATGTAGTGCCGAAAAGCATTTGAAAGCTTACTAAACTTCATCGTCATCATCATCATCATTTGGAAACTGTTCTGTCGAGCAGCTGACTCTGCAGATGTATCTGGTGCACTTCACACAACGTGTGCTGGTCGTCCTGTTTTTCTTCCACGAACAAAACCTGCACCGAGAAGGGACAATTTTCTCAACAGCCTTAGTTGGTTCAGATGTTCCTGCCAGTTCCCTAACTTTTATTTGCAGTGGTAAAGTTAGACTTTTCACCATAGCTCGTACTTTCAAATGAGAAATGTAGAGCTCATTTAACAGTGTTTTCAATTATTCCCTGCGGTTCATGCTGCTTTATGTATTTGCGTGGAATATGATGAAACTATTGATTCCAGCAATGTTCAGTAAGATGAAAAAAATTGTTAGTGGCCAACGGCAGCTTTGTCTTGAGACAGAGTATGTGGCTTTCAATTCTTCAACAGTGTCGGCACCTCATTTGGTAGCATTATAAAATGTAAGAATTTTGGGCTTGCATGTCTGGCTTGTAACTTCATCGATTGTGTCGGAATAGTGCATGGTAGATAGGAGAAGTACGACTTTGATCTGCTTTGGAATATGAGAAAATAAAGTGCAGTCTTTACCGAAACCAAACACGCTGCTCGGACTCGGCCGTTGTTTAGCTTGCCAAAATGTTAGTGGTACATCCCTCTTATTTGTACGAATAGTGTCAACCAGAGACAATCCATGGTTCTTGATGAGATCAAGAGCAAGCGGGGCAGAAGTGAACCAGTTATCTGTTGTAACATTACGCTCTGTTGCAGAAATTGGAGAAACCATGCTTTCAACAACCTTATGAACACTATTTTCTATCTTGAATGGGCCATCAGGCTGAGTTCCTGCATATATTTCCATTTTGAGTGTGTAGTGTACTCTCGCATCTGTAAGGGCAAACATTTTCTTCCCATACTTTGAAGGCTTGTTTTTCATGTACTGCCAGAAACTACAACGGCCTCGAAACAATTCTTACATTTCGTTGTTTCATACTCGCCGATGGTGTAGTATTCTGCACAGAGGCGTACAAATTCATCAAACAATTTTCTGATTGGGGCCAGTTTAGCCGGAGCTCGCCATTCTGCTCTATCATTCAGATTGTCGAAACACAGTGCACGCAGTAAATAATATAACTTATCTTCATAGACAATGTTGCACGAAACTTTTCCACTCCTGTGCCGTCGGCAACCCATAGATCGAACAAATTCAGGTGAGCTGCAGGAAGTATCCCTGCCAAATAAAGTCCAGTGCATCTACTTCACGTTCATAGTTTTGGCGAAATCTTGCACTTTAAATGTTGGTACATCTCACGATTTCATCAATGATTGAGTCTGTGAAAAAACAATCTCCAGCACTGAAGAGGGGTTTTAGCATTCTTAGCTGCCCCTTTTACTCCTGGCAAATGTGTAATAATATTTTTTTTCTCGCCTTAACATTTGTCTTCGTTTGATGTACATACATTCCACTTCGCAACATTATCATTTCACAAATAAAAAATACTCTGCTTGTCATCTCCTTCAATATCACTTTCACTGCCTGACTGCTTGGTGTCTGTTTGGTCACTTTCGAACAAATTGTCTTAATTTTCAGAAGCATTCCCACAAACGTCACTTTAATTGAAAACATGTATCAAAAGATTTCTAATTCTTTCTTGCTCTCTGGTGCTTACTGGGTCACCACTCAAATTACTAAACATAGTCAGGAATTCACTGAATGTGTGAAGAATAAAATTCACTCTCTTTCTTGGTCGCGCACGGTCTTATTTTCCGGGTTGCACAAAACAAACTGTGACGCCAAAAGTCGCACACGGTCATTGTGACCAGTTGTAACATTTATACCTATGCTCTGGTTGAAAGATGGAACAAGACTGAAAAACAAAGCCAGCCCTGTAATCCTTGTACCCAGTGAGTCAGCTACTGACGAGGGCGTCACAGGAGGAAGAATGTATTGTCTGGTATCAATAAAAGTTTATCTTACCTGGTCATTTTGACCATAGCGCGACCACTTAAGGGTTAAACTTACTGTAAAGTCCTCTTGGATTATTTTGTACTTCGTTTTTTGGGAAAACCACATTTGAAAAATCACCAAACAATTTGTCGATATCATGTCACATATTCGTTTATTTTTCTTTTAAGATATATATATATATATATATATATATATATATATATATATATATATATATATATATATATATATATATATATATATACTCGTGCCTTATAAATATCACCGCAGTTTGTTTAGTAATGAAGACATATATCCACATGTTGAAAACCACGCAAACACATTTCCACTGTTCACATCAAACGTCACATAACCATTTCCGCTAGTCTATGGACCATGCAAACATCACCGACGAGAGGACGGAATGAAACAGCGGGCGAACTGGAACGGAACATGGATATACGGAAACACTGTTCGCAGTAGCCACAACACTGACCTGTTAATGTCCAAAAATACTTCCAAAAAATAAAATATTAGATCTGTAATATTTTCGACTTATTTTTGCAGTGCTAATTATTACTGAACAAAGCTTCTGATATTTTCCGAGTATTATACATATCTAAATACTGCCAAGTGTACCAAGAAACTCGTACGTTTAACAGTACGTCAGTCGTTAAATAACTCGTGAATCAACTGTACGGACGTGTCATTCACTAACCATAATTATAGTAATGAACATATTGCGTCATAGATTGTGTTTGCAACGTCTGTTAATCTATATATATATATATATATATATATATATATATATATATATATATATATATATATATATATATATATATATATATATATATATATATGTGAATCCCTATTTCCCTTGGTCACGCCATCACGCGTGAACGGCTGGACCGATTTCACTATTTTTTGTTGTTGTGTTTGTTATTGTCAGGGAAAGGTCCTTATGAAAGAAAAAATTTAAAAATTGCGCGGAAAATTAAAAAATTTAAGAATACTTATTTAAGAATATTATTTCTAATTTAACCTTAGCGCTTTGGAC
>PNEQ01087826.1:0-26336 GCA_003012365.1 Medauroidea extradentata | reverse complement strand
CCTACTTGTAGAAAGCCAGGCGTGATACATAATTCAACGCTAAAAGCATTAATTTATAACTGTAGGTTTCTTGAAGCCAATTTGCGAAAATTAAACAATAGCAACCCTAGTAAATAGTTTTAGCCAACGTTTTAAACAAAATTGTTTCCAGTGTTACGAACTTCTGAGGCACAATCTCATGCATTTAACTGCGGCGCAAGTGATCACGCGTAACGAATGAGTAATTCTGGATAAATATTTACTCATAAAATTGGCAAATACCATTATCTAGGATTGTCATTGAGTATTTTATGCATATTGGGTTTGAAAAAAGCGTAGAAATCTATTTATGTTTTCAGCGTTTATTTATCTACCACGCACTCTTAAGTTAAAGCTGATAGAAACTTTTACAAATTTGGGTTATTACGTTATGAAAGTCCCGCATTCTAATGCTTTGGTTAGCTAAGTATAATTAGAGGCAATGATTTTTGGTGAAAAGAATTATGCAACGTTTCAGTGCCTCGCATTCATACCTGCAGTTCTGCTTAATGGTGAGTGATTGTTTTTAACTCTCAATGTATTTGGGATCTACCCGCAATCACAGACGTTTGGTGTCTCAGTGACGTTATTCTCATTGGTACAAACAAACGTTAGATGCCTCTACACAACTGCAAGCTGCCAAATCTACGTACAAGAGCTGGAGTTGTGAACATGAGGCATTGAAACAAAATGTTGCATGATCCTTTTCATAAAAAATCACTGTCTCTACGTATAATATAACATTTTCAAGTGGCTGGAAATTGATCAATAATTGTCTTAATGCATTGTTCGAATACATTCCGTTAATGCTGTACGTAGTTGTCGGAGAAACACAAACAGTGCTCGCACATTTTGTTTCTGTTCTGAACAGTTGAATGACCACGTTTCGAAACAATAATCCTTTTTTCCGTATTTTATTTGTTCACAGCTATGAGAAATTTTTCCCGTGTGTCGCTAACAACCACAAAAGGCTGCAAAAGCCACTGCAACTATTGTTTTTACTGCTGTAGAATTACACCAGATAAATTAAAATTGTGATTTTGATAATTGACCTCATACATAGAGAAGAGAATAATTCACGGGTTCACTGACCTGTAGACTAGTCTGCAAGAATGTGTGTGCACTCAAGCAAACAATAGCTGCTCATTAGCTGTTCGATAATACAGTGATATGGGCCTTACTTTAGTTACATGTTTGTTACTGGCTCAGCGACTTCCGTGAACTGTCGTAAAAGTCGAGGGACAAATGCAAAATTATCATGAACTTACTTGTTCCTAAAAGAGAATGCGAATTTTTCAGGTCTCTACTCATACACTTATTTTCAATTATAAAAATTGCCATGCCGTCATGTCTTATGGTTAGAGACATGCGAAATTCGCGTTATTTTCTGACAGCTGACTAGACTTCAAGTGAATATAGGCTCGTTCGACGTCTCCCGCTGGCCGATATTGTCGTGACTTGCCGGCGGAGAATGCTTACACTGTAGAGAGGCCAATCTCTGTAAAGAAGTAACACACGTAAATGACAACACATAAAAGTTCGTGGCCAATTAAATCGCAGATTATGCTCTGTTATGTATAGGAAAGTGAAGTTTAGTCTGCTACCAAATGATAACGCGAGTTTTGCATGTCACTTATGGTTTAGCCGTACTGCCTTGTTGGGTTTTCCTGTACATTCGCTTCGTGCATCGCGCGGTCGGGCCAGAGCAACGCGAGGGCTGCTATAAAACGAAAAGAGCGTCTCACGCTGCAGCACAGTTTTACACGGGCACAAGCTCTCTCTTTTCAACGCACGGTACCTGCCATAAACACTGTCCTTGTTTCGGCGCGCGCTGTTGCCAAATAAACCCAAAAAATTTTCATTTTGTAACTTTTATCTTAAATTTTTTGGACATTGTGCAATATCAAAACACGCATCGGATGATATATTTGTTTTGTAATTTGTACAATTGTAAGGGGTTTAAAAAATATAAAATCAAAAACTTTGTATTTATTCTGTTTTCATCCATCATTAAATATATCACGCCATGATTTAAACAAAATGGTATTCAAAATTCTATGGTGCATAACTTCATTTATCTGGACGCGAACGAAAAAAAATCTGAAGACTAAAAATTTTCTTCCTTAATTGTATAGCAATTTTTAAGCTCGTGTGCGTTTGTGTACAGAACGGAAACATTAAAAAGTGGGTCAGTGTGTAAAATTTTTATTATTGAAGTTAGATGGGGATGGACGCGAGAAATTGTTCATTGTAACCTGCAGAATTTATTTTTAAAAGCAACACTACTACAATAGCTTTAACCGTTATCTTGTTAATATTGTCAAATGTGTTGCGTATTAGGTCAACAAGCCAAGACATCTAACGGGCGCTCGAAGTTCCGTTATCTTTACTGACTGCGAGATTCTGTCAGGGTAGGCTAGTAATTACATACAGCCTTCCTTTAGTCAGCAGATTTGTTTCGTCCCGTATCTTAAATTAGTCTAGGAGTGCACCCGTGTCTCGCGGCTACGTGATGTGTTGTGTCAAGTGAATGATTTAGGAGCAAAAATTTCGTTACTGTGTGGTATTTTGGTTAACACTTATTTGTAAGGAAGGTAAAACACGCGAATACATAATACAGATTGGCTACGAGGGAGACAAATATTATGTTGAACATATTCCAGGTTTTTTCACATACATAAGACTATTAACGCAAGTTAAGGAAGCATTCAAATTAACCAGCTGTTCCGAGCGAACTATTAACGCTCTTTGGAGGAAACAACAGCAACATGGCTTTTAACTAACTTGCAAAGTTGAAACTGAAAATGAAAGACAACCAAAATTCTCCGTTGCAACGCAGATGTCTGTAGAAGAAGACTAAAGCGAACAATAACACGTACAGTACAAGCACAGTATGCTTTAGTAAACAAGAGACATACACAACATATAATTCCATAAATGGAATCGGGCCACATAAAACAAGGACAGTCAGAAAGAAACCACACACCACAAAGTAGACAGCACAGGTTTGACTGACGGCCTGAAGACGGGAAAAGATTCCAGTTCCCGAAACGTCGTTTTTATGTTCGTGTCAGGAAAACTACTGTATTTCGTTTCGTCTCATCGTTGTGTCATATATTTGTAATTTCATATATTTTACGTTTATCCTTTTGCTAAAACAAGCCTCAAACTTATGCTGTGCTTTGGGGGTGTTTGGTTTTGTTTCGTATTTTTCTTAATTTGGCTGGTCCTTGCTTCAACTGACCCGATTCCATTTATAAGAATCTTATGTTGTGTATGTGTCCTGTAGACTAAAGCATACTCTGCTACTGTCTTCTTATCCTTTTTAGTTTTCTTCGTCAAACATTTGTATGGCAATAGAGTATGTCCAATTAAATACATCCAGAAATGAACAGTTACTCCCATACACTGCCCTTATATCTTGCATCATTTGGAGCAGAAGAAAGCATCAAGTACATGTGGGTTTCTGGTTAAATGAAAATCGCCGATGTGCTGCTGCTGCGACTGCTGATGCTCGGATGCAAACTATATGATCTGACAAACATTCAGTGTTTTATTCCTATATTTGATTAGTCTTGCAACAACGTTCCGAATTACTCTGAAAATACTGGCAATAGTACCCAAATTCATTAAAATTTCTGCTCCATATGACGAAAGAATAATTCCGGTGTGTGACGGTAATCCTCGTAAAATGTTTTGTATGTTTGTTAAAGAGTAACTAAATGTAAAGAAAGCCCTTGAATTTGATACGCAATTTTATGTCCAGAGTCGAACTGAAGAGCCCACCAAGGCGATCCGGGTTCGAGTCCCGGCGGGTTCGGACCCCGGATTTTCGCATGTGGGAATCGTACCGAATGATGCCGCCGGTCGGCGAGTTTTCTCGGGGATCTCACATTTCATTCCGGCGCTGCTCCATGTCACCCCACATCAGCGCTGAAGACCTAGATGTTAAGTGCTGACCAAAATATTTTCATTTCACTTAACTTCAAACTGAAGAGCACGAACATTACTAAGAGCGAAGCCTCGAGGTTGTCGCAAACATTTTTTGCACCAATTAGTTTCAATGCCTTAAGGGCGTTCGGTTGGGGAAAAATCATAATTTTATATTTGAGTGAAACAGTGCTAGTTTTGTAGACGTTACTTAAGAGTACATTTTCCTCTTATAAAAATTTTTTAGCTCAAGCAGTTTTCCCATAAGGGCATTTCAAAGTCAAAATTGGCGTGTTTATTTGTTCATATACCTCCCGAAAACCGATCAACATAATCATACGAAACAATTTGCAGTAAAAGTAGATGTCACTGGCTAGGGCTTTAAGTATATAAATATCCAATTCTAAATATTTTTGTATTAATAAAATACCTAAAAGTAGCAAAAAAATTCAAATTTCAGAAAATTTTTAAAAATACAAAATATTGTTTTAATGGGTATTTATATGCTTAAAGCCCTAGACCGGGACATATACTTTCACTGTGAAATATTTCGTATCATTACGTTAATTAGTTTTCGCGGGTGAATGAACCAAAAACTTAAAAATTTTGACTTAGAAATCCCATTAGGGTACGGGAAAACTGGTCGATCTAAATTTTTTTTTTGTAAGAGAAAGTTGTACCCGCAAGTAACGTCTACCAAACTAACACTATTTTATGCAAATATAAAATTATGAATTTTTTCCTTTGTTCAACACCTTTAACGTGCACATATGCAGCTATGCTTAATGGTCATTGACAGCGTGCCTTTGCTGACTCACATCTCACATTTGACTGTATCAATCATAGGTTATTGTGACATCATACGTCTGTGATTTGCCAATAGAATCCCAAGACAAGTGAAGGTTTTAAGCATCCAATCACTGTTCACCAAGCAGACATGAATATGTGCACATAAGTAGAGGCCGTAGGCTAGCTTCCAAGAATATTTGTGAAGTCGTGCAGACAGCAGCTGTTTATTAGCTGCTCGCTGACACAGTGAAATGGGCCTGTATTCAGATACAGTTTTATTATTGGCTCAGATACTTCCAGCAAGCGTCGAGTAAGTCAACGGCCGATTGTGAACGTGATACAGTCCTATAGTTGCTGGAATTCTAGCTTGCTCCAAAATGAAAATGCGAATTTTTCAGATCTCTACATATAAGTAGGGACTGGAAAACTTCGCGAATTCATCGAACTGTACGCTAGAATCCATTGTACTATGTATACTCAAGCCCCGACTATTAGTCAACTAGCTGCTACTCAGTGAAACAGCAGACAATGAACGAATAGACGGGGGCTTGGGTATGCATAGTATAATAGATTCTAGCCTACAGGTAATTGAATTCGCAGATTTTTCCAGTTCTTACATATAAGGCGTTGAAACCAAATGGTTCACAAATATTTTCGCCATAGAGCCGTGGCTGTACTAATGAGCGCACTTTCTTCAATTTGGTTGCAAATTAATCTATAAAGTTACGATAGGTCACGTAATTTTTAAACAATTTAAATAATATGTTTTATTACTTACTCGTTTTACGTTATCCGCTAACACGGTAGAGAAAAAAAAAATGCAAAACTACTTAAATCTTAGTTTGGATGATGAACTGTCAAAACACTAAATTTTGTTACAATCGTTCCAATAGTTCTTGAAAATCAGCAATAAGAAAATCTTCATTTAAGCCTGTCTTGCTACCTTCCGAAATGGTGGACCTTTAAGATAAAACCCAGTTTCAATAAAAATTAACAACATGAACTACCAAAGTATTATTTTTTTATTGGTCTAGTGGTTCACAAGTTAAATAATGGCACCTAAAGTTACCACATTACCGATATTTTGAATATAAATTCTTAATATAAACAAATAAAAAATTCGGCTGATATTACTAAATAGGTAGGATGTGGAAATTTCTATACTATGGACTATACGAGTTCTGACTTTGACAGAATTACAAAATTTGTGATCTTTGGATTTCTTATATGATCATATAGCCTAATTACCAAACGGTCGCGATTTTGTAAATAGGCTTAGAGGCATGAACTTAACAAAATCCCAAAGAGTCGAGTGATTTTACTAAGTACTGTGTGTACGGAATTTAGTGAAATTTTAAAAACGGTTTATCAAATATCTCGTTTTATAAAAATTAGTTTTGGTGTGAACGTAATACTGGAAATTCAAGTCATCTAATCAAGTAATACTAGATTATTAGCGATGATTGTTTATCGCTCGAAAACATCACTGAGTTTCAAAGTACGTTCGGTTTATCAAAAGATAACTGGCTTTCGCCTGTACGTAGAGCTGTTCCCCTATTTGACTGAGCCAATATGAATTCAGCTGTTGCAATATTTGACGCCTATTATTAATCTGTAGACAGCCACGTTGTGTCAGACGTATAGCACCCAATCATACATGTCACAAGAAACCACAGTGTTTTCAAGGGTATGTTGGCACAAAAAAAATTTTCGTGATATACCAACATCTCTATAGATTATATGTAGAGATGATGGTTTATCGCGGGAAAACTTGACTATTTGCTAGGCTTCAACGTACGTCCAGCTTATGAAAAGATGACTGGTTTTCGCTTGTACGTGGAGCTGTTGTCCTGTTTGACTGAGCCAATAATAATCCCGCTGTTGTAATATTCAGTGTATGTTATTGGTCTGCAGACATCCACTTTATGTCAGTGTTTTCAAGGCTATGTTCACACAAAAAATTTTCGCGATATACCATCATCTCTAATTATATGTACCATGTTAGATGAAATTCGATTAAATGGTTTCTAAGATAATATGCGTGTGATAAGAAAAATGTCCAATGGCCGCTTTTTTGAAAAATTTTTCTCCGGCAAGAACAAAATGCATAGAAGTCAAGTCATCTTACTATCAAATCGTACCAAGTTTAATGAAGTACCAAATAACAGTTCTTCAGATACTTCACTTTAATAAAAAAAAACACCATTTTAAAAATATGAACATTACAGACTACGTACAAAATACATACAATTCATGTGACGTTACTAAGAACGATATAAGTACCGAGTAAGAAGAAATTCTGAAAAATAGTTTCTCAGATATCTCGTATGATCAAGAAATACTACAGTGGTCATCGATTCAATAATATACGACAAAATCCGTAAAAGTCAAGTCACTTTTCTAAATATCTGTACGTGCACCAGGTTTCAGTCCACGGGTTCAAAAGTTTTTAGGGACACACACAAATGCACATACACACCTCCACAGGTACACTGACACACACACAGAAAGAGAGAGAAAAAGATTATATGCGAATGACATTATTTAAAGCTACACGTCATTAAGAAAGTATTGCCGCAAACATATGATAATTATGTTATCACCATAAGATAAACTATAACTAGAGACACTGGTAATTCGCGGGAAAAGCTGATTGTTTGCTAGGCTCCAACATGCTATGTGTAACACTGAAGGTTTTGCACCTATATTGGCTATAGTTTATATGAAGCACTGTGTCCCTCTTCAACAGACACAATTAGAACTGTACAGTTTTAACTCATAGCGTGTGTTATTTGGCAGAAAACTGTTCACACGTGTCATGTCACGATTGAGATACTACAGTTAATTGGAGACTGTGTTAAATAATTTCGCGATTTTCCAGTGTCTCTAACTATAACGTAAGCCTAATTCTCAAGCTTAAGCATCTCACGTTTTCTCGTCAAATTGACGATACTCGGTTAGTTCTTTCTTAGACATTTTGAAGACTGTGAATACAGATTATTTCCAATGTGTTTTTAGTAATGTCTAATGTTTACAAATATTTCGCGAAATTTTGTTAGTTTCGTTTACTACCTCCAGCTTGTTATGATCGAGATGTTAATCGTGTTTGCGCTGGTCACTTTTTTGGATGCATGTTGAAGTTACTTGCATATATTTTTTTAACGTTTTAGTTTTTAACACTTTTTTAGTAACTCGCTTTCTTGTCCGTGTAACAATAAGGTAGACACTTGAAACTTTAACATTGCTCAGAAATGTATTGCATTGCAACTTTCTTGTCTGGTCTATTGAGTAACGTGTTTCAATCGATTTTTAACTAACTTCCCGATGAGCTAAAGACTTTAAACTTTAAACATTGATCAGAACTGGATGTCTATGTAATATGACAGGGTAAGTATTTCGGACTCATACTTATTTAATCAATAAAAATTAATTTGATTTTGATGTACCACGTTTTTAAAACATGATTACAATATTTCACACGCACAAGAGAATTTCTCCTATTAAAATACTTGTAAGATTTAACACGTAAAATAACTTTGGCGTATGTACTATATTACTGATGTATGAATAGTTCATCATGGTCAGTGATAATTTTATTGCACTGCAAATGTTATGAACTGATATCAACGACAGCTAGTCCCTACAGGACTTACTATTATCTATTGCACCCGCCGCACGTCTTTAGTTTTAAATCTTATATATAGTTTCTCAGGATAAATTACTTTATACTATTTAGCCCGGTTTTAAAACATGCTGTATTAGATATTCTACTTTATTTAATATTATCTAAATATAGCTCTATGTAAAGACCTTATGTGTTTATTATTGTGTGTGTTTGTTAGTGATCATAGGTTCTTATATAGCATGACATAGCTACAAACGTAACTGAAACAATACTTTGTGTATTTAGTACGTGCCACATACAACGTTAAAGCCGTGACATATGTACAGTGCCTGTTACGCTCAGAAATATTCCGGTTTTTCATAAACATTTTAAAAAGAACATAGCAAACATACACGTATTTAACTCAGCCTAATTGCCGTCAACGTGTTATTAACATTTACCAGAACGTTATTAAAAATAAGAAAAAAATCTGGTACAAATATAAAAATATCAATTGAAATATCTGTAGATCATGCCCTTAATGAAAGGCTGGACAAGGATAAGGAGTAAGACGTCCACAGTTATCGTACGCGTACGGCAATTATCGTACAATCCTGTCTGTTTCAATACACGAAGAAAAAAACGCCTCTAGGAGGTGTGTCTTTCTCTGCAACGTCACCTGTGTGATAATTAGGCAGCAACCGTACCTCGGGGCAAAAACCGCACATGACATTTCCACGCTGGAAGCTGACTGGCTGAAGTTGAAAAATTTATTTATTTATTTATTTAATTTTTAGCCACTGTAACGAAATAAACAACTGTAGAGAAGTGATTTATTTTTGGTAAAGTAATCTATTAGATTTAATTTATGTACTGCGCACCTGAAAATATATTTAGAAATGAACCTTAAATATTAGTCAGTGTGGGGAGCACAGTTTCGCAGGCTGCGAATACCTCTGTGGCGTAAAACATAGGAGTTCACAAAAAATATATTTCTCCTCTTTTTGAATCTGTTATTAGGATCAAATATTCAAACTTTTATAGTAGACTAAGCGAGCAAAACACGGCACTGGCCTTTGCTCGTTACTTTTAACAGTGTGTAAAGAAAAGCTTGGCCATATTGACGCGTATCAACCGCGTTTACGACACTATACCTGATAGTTTTCATTAGTTCTTCGTACACAGTGTTTTTGGCCGAGCTATTACCATTTAAGACAAATGTTTGTTTACGTAAAATTTACGTGCCAGGAATAACAAATAATTATTTATATAGTGCCAATCAAACTATTTCTGCTGCTGAAACCAAATAATTTAAAGCTTTAATTTTGCTGTTCAGTAGTTGAATATCGAGTTGGAATACCAGACACTTGTTCGGCAAGTATCGAGAATGTGACCTGCGACTTTCATGTCTAATGATCTTTGCGCTCACTGCAACAACGAACGTTAATGTTAAGAAATACCTTATGGATGGGTTTAGGTTCATACCTCGTCAAGCGTTTTAACACATTCAGATTTTACGACTTTATTTTTCTTTTGATATAGATATAATTTAATCGGGATTATTTGTAATATTGGTTCATCTTTAAATACACATACAAATAGGCCTATTGCTATTATGTTAATTGTCAGATTAAATATTCTTTTTGCTGCTGCTGCTGTAAGTAAGTGCTACAATACATTAAAATATGTGAACATATAATACGTCCAGCTTTTACGTATGTTAATTATAAATAAAACCCTTGAAAATAGCTTCTCAAAAAAATTTACGCATTTTATGTAGCAATATACTCATCTTGTCAGATCAGATAATAGTTTTCTCCTAAAATTGATATTTAAAGTGACAGCGGATCGCCAAATATAATTTATCGTGTAAGTCCCCAAAGCTCTCAGATAGGCAGCAATTTAAAAGGGTGTTCAAGTGAGATAAATTGCATTTTTATATTTGTATGAAACAGTGTTAGTTTTATTGGCGTTCTTGGAAGTACATTTACCTCCTACAAAAAAATAATAAGCTCTGCCAGTTTTCCCATAGTATCATTTCAAAGCCACAATGTTTATATTTTTACTTGCAAAAAACATGAAAACCAGTAAACACAATGAAATAAAAAAAATCACATCAAAACTACTTTTAAAAATTGGTAGGCCTTACCTTTTTTATTTTTAGCAATTTTTTAAACACAAAAATATGTTATACAGTAGGGCCTAATGTGTTCCCATCTGCTTCAAGCCGTAGGACGTGACATGTAATTATGATGAAATTTTTTTTCCATTTCACTATGTTTTCTGGTTTTCAAGTTTTGTATGAAGTACAGACATGCACAATATGACTTTGAAATGCCATTATGGTTAAACTGTTGAAGGTATTTTTTTTAAAGCGGAAGATGTACGCTCAAGTAATGCCTAAAAATTATGATTTTTTTCTCATTGAACGCTCTTAAGGCACCCGCCTACTGGCCGTGCGTTTGTGTGAGTGAGGCACGGCACTAAGGGCGATGTTGACCGGCTCACCTGCTGCGGTATCGCCTCTACCGCAAGACACTGAAACTGCATGGAGTGGTGTCGTGTATCACTCGCCTGACTGACACTTTCAATAGATACTCCACTTTTTACTAGTGAAAAGTTTTAAACGAAGTCCATGACATGTTTATAGATTAGTCTCACACGGATTCCGTGAGTAGTTTTCAGCTACAACAGGTTAAAAAATCTGTTTTTAGCCATTTTGGGAATCTCCGAAATGACTTCTCTAATTTACATGTTTTGAGACTACGTTACATATATATATTTTTACTTTTACAAAGAAAGTCTTTGGGAACCCAGTTGCCAAATAAATTCCTTGTAAGTCTACAACGGTGGTCCTTGTAATAAAATACAAAGTATGTGTTTATAAAATTACAAGGATTAGCCTTGTAATTGTACAGGGTGTCCACATGAAACCTCCCTGATTTCAAAATGCTGTTAAATATAAACTATTAGACATAGCGACTAGCAGTTTGCGGCATCATGTGCAGAAACTCGTAAAGTTTTGTACAAAAATTCAGTTCACTTCTATGTGGGCTCCTTTCGTAACCCTAAAAATGTCTAGACGACTCTCTATCTCAGCCCATGTGCGCACAAGCATATCTGGGGTGATGGTGCCTATTGCATCCACAATTCGCCTGCGGAGATCGCCTAGGTCGCGTACAGGAGAGGCATACACAATGTCTTTCACATAACCCTACAGAAAGAAGTCCAGAGGGATAATGTCCGGGGATCGTGGTGGCCACTTGGTTGGTCCATCACGTCCTATCCATCGCTGTGGAAATGTTCTGTCCAGGAAGTCACGAACATGCAAACTCCAGTGCGGTGGTGCACCATCCTGCTGGAAGATGACACGTGGTTGAAGGGAAAGGAGTTGAGGGATAGCAAATTGCTCAAGCATGTCCAGATAAATTATTCCTGTTACTGTTGGCTCGATGAAGAAAAATGGTCCAATAATCCGGTCTTTCACTAGCGCACACCACACATTCACCTTGACATGTTCCCGAAAACTGTGGGGGTTTTCGGTACCCCAGATGCGAATGTTATGCCGATTGACCTTTCCACATGTGTGGAAAGTTGCTTCATCAGAGAAAACAACATTTCCTAGATAGTTGGGATCTTGCTCGATCCTTTCCAACATCTCAATAGCAAATTCGTAACGAAGTTGCAAGTCTTTCGGCTTCAATGCTTGCACAATTTGCACTTTGAAGACGTTGATGCAGCACCTTGTGAACTGTTGAGCGAGGAATGTTTAGCTCTCGTGATGCTCGGCGAACTGACTTTGATGGGCTTCTTTGGAAGGCCTGTCGGATCTCCTCAACCCTTTCATCGGATGTGCTTTGTCAGCCAGAACTTGACCGTCGGTTTACACTCCCAGTGGCCAGGAACTTGTCATACCAAGCCTTAACCGTCTTAACATCTGGTGGCTCCTTGTGAAATTCACGTCGGTAATTCCGTTGGACGGCAATGGGTGACTTTGTTTCCACATACCACACAACGCATTGGGCTCTCTTGAGGCGTTGTCATATCTGGTTATCAGTTTCCACCTGAAGCAAAAGAAAAGGTACCAGTTAGCAAATATTCAACACAAAACTTTATGAGTTTCTGCACATGATGCCGCAAACCGCTAGTCGCTATGTCTAATAGTTTATTTTTAACAGCATTTTGAAATCAGGGAGGTTTCATGTGGACACCCTGTACTTTCAATAAGAAAAATAATAATTTTAAATGTTTATTGTTCTTCATTAATAACACTGAACTTATTTATCAAATATCTTTTGAATAAAGGACGTTTACATGAAATAATCTTCAAAATTTTAAAAAAGGAGGTGCTAAGTTTCGAACCACACCCCATTTTTATGTTCTAAGCATCTTACCCCGAGTTCACTGTGACTTCTATGCTGCTTAGTCTTTATTCATTTGTGTATGCTGAATGTACAGTTCAATAATAATATTTTCTTTCAATACACACAATTAATGTAAACAGTCACTTTATTCCAGATAAATGCTTTCCAGAGGTTGTGATTTATGCATAACTTAAGTAATTTCCGGCAAACCTATGATTTTGGTGGACTACACAATTTTTATATATTTTTTTTACAAACAAAATCCTTTCAATAATATAAACTAATAATTTTACAAGGTAACTTTTTCAACATTAAAAAAAATGTAGGCCTACAATAACAAAGAAGTGCCTTGTCATATTTTACAATAAAAGTTTACAGCACAGGGACTGTCGGTAGGTATATAGGTACAAATAATTCCTTTGTTTTATTACAAAGTTTACCTTTGTAACTTTATAAAATGATGATTTCAGAAAGAAAATGTTTTTAATTTTACAAGGATTTGTAAAAGTACAAAGAAAATCTTTGTAAAATTTCAAATTTTTTAGAATGTCCTTTTACGTCACCGTTTGAACTGTATTTTCCTTTTCGTACATTGATAATATGGGTACATGAGGAAAATTTTCGTAAAAAAGTATTTACGAACAAACCCTAACGCATTTTACTTGCGCCCTTAAGGTGTGGTCTTATAACGCGGGTTGAATCCCCCATTTATAAACAATAACAATATTTCGTTGAAATCAATTAATAAATATATCCCATAATTATAGCGCTTTAACATTACAAAAATGCCTTCGATATTAGTTACAAATTTTTACATACGCATTCCTTGATCGCTCTGAATAGACGAGAATATATTTTTAATTTAAAAATGCTTTAGCACTATTAGCTAGTGTGTTTCTAAAACAACCAAACAACACAAAAATACACCGATTCCAGCTCTACTGGTTTGCCGCACCTTATAAGGCCAGTGCAAGCGGAGACAGCGTGCGGTTAGGCGCAGCTGGCCACACCCGACAGCAACTGCTTCGAAGCTATTCGTGGCGCGCTTAACTGGCGTGCAAATGCTTTCATTTTACGCGTTTTCCTACGGGACTTGAAGCGGCGACACTAAAATTTTATGTTTGGAAAGTCTGCAGCAAAGTCCAACGCATGTTTCTTGTGCTGTGTTTTACGATTCCGGGCAGAATTCTGGTACTCACAGCAGTATAAAAATTGTATTTTTATCCGTGTTGAGGGACCCCAGCGTCATGTTTCTAAGAAGCGTGCAGTATTTCTAAAATTGGAGAGTTGAAATTCAACGTGGACTAAGCCCAAAAACCAACTACTGAGGAAAAATAGAAGAACATAGAAAACACATACACTGACATATTTATTCGGAACAGCACAGTTCAATTCTAATCATACATCATGCTGACATTGTTGGCTATTAAAAATATCGAACATATACAGACGTACAAAATTCTGTAAGTATTTAAACCTCAAGGAAAGCAGAAATATCTAAGTGTGATAACCACCGCTCTTTTACCGTCTTGAATATCACTAGCCATGGCACTTATTCCCTATTGAATATCATTACCCAGGGCACATAATTCCATTTGAATATCATTACATATGACACTTTCTCTCTCTTGAACAACACTAGACATGGTATTTATTGCATTTTGATGGAGATTCTATAAAAAAACTTTATTGCCTTACCTCTCTTTTAAAGATTGTTTGGTATGGCATACTCGCCATTTTGATTGAATATTCGTCAAAATTGGATTCTAGCACGTAGTCCCTTATGAATTTCTACTCTTCAATTATAGAAATATATTTTGTGTGTATATTTCGTAGATGAACTTTTCCGAATAAGTTTATCGGTTTCGCGTAGAAACGAATAAAGGCGGCACGATACAAGTTCGTTTATGCGCCACACTCTAAAAAATACTACTGATATTGTGAATGTATAACTACGTACTAAATTATGATCCCATTTTTTAAACATCATTAAATGTTCTGGCAGCTTATCGATAGTAAATCCAGTGGTGTGGTATGTAATAATAATTAGTTATAAATATTATTTTCGCTTAATGTATGTAACATAGCTTCTTCTGATGTATAAATGGCATTACATATTTCAGTTATGTAGAATTGAAGTGTACATATTCTTTTTACAAAACAATACACTGGTTACTGAATCGTATACATGAGAAAACAAGCATATTAGTAAGTTACTTTGACGAAAATATTCATTTTGTTATGGACGTGTATATATAGAAAATCTAATTGTACATATTTGTAAAGTATTGGTACAGTTATTTTAATGAGGGCGGACAAGATACACACAAAGAAAGGAAGGGGTGTCACAGCGAAGCCTGCCTCAAGTACCAAAACCCCTTGTACGCTATTGGTAGAGGCACGATTATTTCGCGTATTAATTCTAGGTCAGGTTGAACGTCAATAACGTATACTTCTCTCCTCCTTCTGTGATTAGATGAGAGGGGTTTCAACACACATTTGACGACTGCAAGCCAGTTATAAATAAGGAAACAAATCGTGCGGATATCACGTGCTACACGTTTGTACTGTTAGAAGCCAATGGATATATCGATGGTGAAGACGCAAAACCTTGTATGTCACAATTGGAAAGAGCTCAGATGGGCGGATAAACTGGAGATGAAATCTTACTGGCGTGGAAGGAATTTTACAGCCCTTTAGTTTGCATCAATACAATAAAATGTGCTTTGAAAAAAAAAACTAATTTATTGGACATTCTTGTTATTGCCGATGAACAATGTGTAAAAATGTAAATACTGCCAAAAATTGACATACGAGGTTTTGCATCTGCACCATCGATATGGCTTCAGCCGGTGTATGTATAGAACTGAGAAGTCTAGGCTGTTGCCAGATGAATACGCGAAATACTCGTGCCTCTAGCTATTGGTAGAGACGGGAAAAATTCTCGGGTTCACTGACAAGTAGGCTAGCTTCCAAGAATGTCTGTGTATTCAAGTAGACAACAGTTGTTTGTTGCCTGCTCGTTGGCACAGTGAAATGAGCCTGTATTTGGTTACATTATTATTATTATGGGCTCAGCGACTTCAAGAAGGTGTCAAATAAGTCAACGGCCAATTGCGAAAGTGGCACGAACTTAAAGTTGCTGGAATCCTGTATTGTGCCTGAAAGAAAACGCAAATTTTTCAGGTTCGTAGCCATTGGGAGAATACACCTGTCCAGTAATTAAACGTTCCGTTGTATAATGAGCAATATCTTGTAAATCGATCAGTAGGCCACGATTTTGTGGAGAAAAGAGTTTCGTACCATTTGGTTTCAATGCCTCATGTGCACATCTGCAGTTCTGCTTCATGTTCATTGATTGAATGTTGCCTTGAGGTTGTACTGGCCAATCATAGACGTATGGTGTCAGAATAGGTCCTGATTGGTGGAGTCAAATCAGAGACGTTCCTGAGCAAAGACAGGCTGCCAATAACCATGAAGCACAGCCACCGATGTGCGCGTAAGGCATTGGAAAGAAATGCTGCAAAAATATTTTCGCGACAAAATCGTGGCTCCAGCGATCACACACGTAACTGACATCACTTACTGTCTCGTGGCCAATGAAATCACAGTTTGTACTCTGAGGGCAGTTAAGTTTAGTCTGTCACCTAATAATAACGTGAATTTTAGAGGTCCATAATAACTACGTTATTTTATTGTATTACGTGTGTTAAAAAAAAAATTGCAGTTATTGTTATTATCAAAGTCAAGAGAGGGTAGTTTAATGTGCGAGGCCTTATATAATACCAAAATATTTTAACCATGTTAATTAATTTTATTATTTGACTAAGCTCTAAGATAACAAAGCACATAATTGTTATATTTCCGTTAAAATATGTTATTTTATATTTTCTTTGTATGATTTGTTTTTATTTTGAAGTGTCCTCTCGTTTATGCCTGTAATTAGTATGTGTTCTCTTTTATGACTATGGTGATCTGGTAACCATAGTGACAAGGGTGCCCATAAGGGGGACACAGAATGAGGGACCTGAGCTCCCCCCTACAAATATTACACATTAAATGTCTATTTTGAAGTGTTTTGATAAAGACTTTGGACAACTTGCAGTTTGAACTTCCGATATATGGCCACCAGCAGATTTCATCCGTTGTACATAAAATAATTTGTAGGCCCCTAATATTGTTCATGCAACCATAATTTTTCTCATTAACAAAAATTTTACATTTTTATCATTTACGTATAACTTAGCCACCCTCCCCCACCCCCGTAAATTCCATACGATGGGCAGCCTTGTTTGGTGGCGGGTGATGGCGGATTCACAATGACGTGACAGAAGCGACACGACCACCGCGACACGAAAAACCAAAGATGTCCGCCAGTCAGCACCGAGGTTTCTGTGGCGTCATCTCGACAAAAATGGGAAACGTGACATTAATTCCGGATGGTAATTATATCGATTCCATTCGAGTCGGAATTTAATTTTGCGCCTAAATTTTGGTGAAACAGGTAAGTTGGTAGTAAATTGTGTTAATTTATTTTAAAGAGAGATTTTTGTTGGTTATCATAAACATATCAAAGCATTTTTAAGTAAATGTGTATTTTATGTTCAAATTTGGGAATGCTAGTTGATATTTAAAAAACGTACACGAAAAAATAAACTGAAATACTGTAAACATCTGTGGCTGTCATACTGGACGTTAGTACGTAGTGGAAATGAAATATTTACAAGCGCAGGCGTAGCCTCGAGGGGAGGGGGAACACAGTGGGACACTTGCCCCCCCCCCCCAATTAAAAAAATAGTTTTAAAAAATGATAATGATAATGCATGTAAAATAATTACTTTTTATATTATCTTTAACAGAAGATTAATTAAATTTCTAGCCAATATTTGTACTGAATTATTACCGTAGTTATACATTTTCAGCAAGTTATTGTAAATTTACACTTTTTATTTGTGGATTTACTAAAAATACTGAGTAATGTGGCCCCCCCTCAATTTAGAGTCACGCTGCGCATATGTCAACAAATAATAATTTTTTTCTTTGGATATTCTTGGCGCGGCTGCCATACCAGTGTTTGCAGTGAAGGGGATTTTTTTTTAGCGTCACATGGCGTCAGCATGTCGCTCCTGTCGCGCCATTTTGATTCTGGTATGAGGCTCTCGCGTCTGGAAGCAGATCGCTGTAGGTTCGACTCCGCGTCGTAAAAAACCGGTCCGCGACGCACCGCACAGCCGGATGCGGCGTTGCCAAGTCGTCGTCTAGCGCGCTTCCCGTCCGCCGCGCCGTAACTTTGCAAAGCCAGTGTTGCCAACCAACCACAGCGAACTTCCATAGAGGTAGCGGATCCGGGTGCAGTTTGAGATACTAGCTATATGATTCTAGCTGCTGGGAAAGAAAAATATAATTTCTTTTGAATTTATAGTTGTTGGTGTTGTTTCTCAAGGAAGTGAGAGGTATTAATTCATAATTTCGTAAATTGATATCTAATATTCACAATGTTATTTGATTCACACACACCCATGTTTATAGGTGGTTGGAGATAGGTGAGCACTTTTGAAGAACACCGTGTATAGAACAATAATAAACCTCAAAAATAAACTTATGAGTACGGTACAGTCTATATACCTTGATTGTTATTTAATGTTGTTTGTTTACAATATTAAAAAATTGCAGAACACTATTAAACTATCAGAAAGGAAAAAAGTAACTGGCGTTTTAAAAGGTAGGCCTACTCATTTTATCCTAAATAACGTATATTATTTTTAATCATAGCTTCATTACCATTTCTCATTTTGCGTTGCATTTTGTGGAAGGTCCCTAAGAACATTCAATGCAGACATGCTGTGAGCCCCCAAAGTTAACATATTAGATCTGCTAAGTTTTTGAGTGTAAGGTACAAAATTATTGGAGCGCTAAGGGTGCTGCTGTCGAGCCTATACATAGGAGTTAAGGTTGCGACCGTATAATTTTATTTGTGGGAAGTAAGGATTTAAGTGCAAGGCATACACTGAGAAAAACATTTTATTGGTGCAAACAAAATTTGTTTGAATCAAACAAATCATTTGTTTTTATAGGGGCAATTAGATATTTGTTTGCTCGTACCAAATTATTTTGTTCCCTCGATTTGTTTGAGGCAAATAGCTGGATTTTGTCAGCAGTACCAAATGTTTAGCTGGTCATAAAAATATTTCGTTGAACATAACAAATGCACCTGCAACATTTTAAGAACTAAAAAAATATATTTTATAAACTTAAAAAAATTTTCTGAAATTTTAAAACCTAAAAAAAAAAGCATGGCTGGGCCGGGATTTGATCCACTATCCTTTCGCTTACTTCTGTCGATATTTGACCTAACCAATTCAGTTACGAGTGCTTATGTAACAGTAGGATCGTTATTTGTATAGGAATAGTTAGGCCTAATATTAACTTACAATGGTACTGTTTTATTTTCAAACATTTTTGTCTTCCGTCTGCGAAAAGGTAAACGGCGTCAAATAATATAACCAAATTATTGCCGTGCACCGCAGCACAAAGAACGAGATGTACAGTTGCGGTGTTTTTCTAGTTTATAGCATTTTCCTTTGTGATCGATAGAATTAACCACTTTGAAATTGTTATAGCAAAAATTAAGCTACTTTAATAATGCTGATTAACAGTTTAGACGTCCTACTTGTCGCACAAGCTTATACTTTGAAAGTTGAGGTATACAGCGTTCGCCATCTTTTCGATCACGGACGCCAGCCTGCCATCTTCTGCGTGTCAACCAAATTGATTTAGTTTCGCTAACAAAATAATTTAGTCCATCGAAAAAAATTTTTGATTTAAAGCACATCACTTATAACTAGAGATGATGGTTTATCGCGGGAAAAGTTGACTGTTTGATGGATTTCAATACAAGCCCAGCTTACCAGAAGATTACTGGCTTTAGCTTGTACGTGGAGCTGTTCCCCTATATGACTGAGCCAATGAGAATCCCGATATTGTAATATTGGATGCCTGGTATTGGTCTGCAGACAGCTACGTTGTGTCAGTGTTTTCAAGGCTATCTTGGCACAAAACATTTTCGCGGTATACCATCATCTCTACTTATAACTAACAATATTATTTTGTTGACAAGCTGTAACAAGTTGTTTGTTTACACAAAATATTTATTCGGCGTCCTTAAGTAACCAAATATACGTTTGGCACAAACAAAGTGCGTTTAAATGAACGATTTTGTAGAGGGAAATAAATAAATTTGTTTGGAGGACTACAAGCTTGGTCTTACCAACAAAATATTGTTTAGCTGAAGCAAACATCATCCAAACAAATATATTTAGTATAATGAAACAATTCTTTCTCTCAGTGTATGTTTATAGCCAGTGATTTGTGGTGAAAAGTATTCGGCAACAATTTGTTTCTGTTGCACTATTTGAACATATGTTTCTCTGCTTCATGGTCAGTGATTGGAAGTTTTTAACTTTCGGCGTCTCGGGGCTTTACCCGCAAATCACTGACGTGTGGTGTCGTGGTAACATTGTTCTGGTTGGTGCAGTCAAATTAGCCAAGCATCTGCCCTATTATATTCTGCCAATAACAACGAACCAGAGTTGCAGACGTGCACGTAAGGCATTGAAACAAGTTGTCGCAAAATTATTTTCACCAAAAATCACTGGCTCTACATATGTTTCTGCCTTTGCCTCATTTGAATTCGGTTGGTATTGTTAAGAAAAAAAATCAGTTATGAGAGGCCGAAAATCATGTTTCTAACAGGACTAAATATGCCCAATTTAAAAATTAAAGCGACATAGTATGTAGTTTGTGTCCTTTCTGCAGGTGTAGATATGTTTTAGTCCGCGTTGAATTGTTACTTCAAAGTAACAATCGCTACTTGCTGCAGAACATTTCATGCGCAGTTAAGGCGGCTGCCTGGTGGAGAACGCGTTAGTGTGTGTATCATTTTATTGAACGTGTCACTGTAGCAAAGTCCAGTGTAATTGAAGGCTTTAATTTCGAACGAATCCGATACATATATCTTGAGAAACAACTGTCTCAAAAAGTGGACTTCATCCAAGTTTAAGAGCTTTAAAATAATGATTCGGATGTGCGTGCAATATTAAGTCTCACACTTCGAATTCACAAGTAGTTTGGAGAGTGTTTTCTTTTCGTAGGTAAGTGTTGTGGACTTAGTTAACTAGTCTCTGACGGGAGGGGAGACGACGTAACTCTGAACCCAGGGGGCGCAAGACCAGTGCTCACGGTCTATCTCTTCGTGTGACCAAGTTGAACGGCGCCATATTGCAGCCCGTGACATGCGATGTCTAGGGACTGGAAAATTTCGCGAATTCAATGACCTGTAGGCTAGAATCCATTGTACTATGCATATTCTAGCTCCGTCTATTCGTTCGTTGCCTTCTGTTCCACTGAGTAGCTGCTAGTGGACAAATAGTCGGGACTTGAATTCGGGAAGTTTTCCAGTACCTAGCGATGTCATATACCAGTGGTTTTTGTTGAAAAAATCACCCCCCCCCCCCTAGCTAAAGTACCTATACAATTCCCTATCTTCGGCTGCAACATATCAGCGTTCAATTTGTTCACGTATAAGAGCAACGTAACAGCAAATACCCTAGACACTATCACTAGACAGCTCTATGCAAATGCTAAGAGTAAGCTCGTGAAAAATAACCTAGCGGCAAGAGTAGAGGCAATGATTTTTGGTGAACAGGATTATGGAACATTTTGTTTCAATGCCTCAAGTTCACATCTGCAGCTCTGGTACGTAGTTATTGGCAGCGTGCATTCCTGTAGAGGCGTCACACATTTGACAGTACCAATAAGAATAACATCACTGCGACACTACCCGTCTGCGATTGCGGGTAGATCCCAAACATGTTGAGAGTTAAAAACAGCCAATCACTGACCATGAAGCAGAACTGCAGATGTGCACGCGAGACTCTGAAACAAAATGTTGCATAATTCTTTTCACCAAAAATCATTGCCTCATACCGCATGAGGTGAAAGTAACATATGTTTTATATAATTTTTGTAAAAATTTTATATTTCACTATTTTAACGTGTTTTATTTAACTCGTACGTATTTATCGCACTGCTACTTTTATTTTCTCCATGCGACGAAAATATGTTCTCCATAGAGACATTTTTCCCGGAATTATTATATTCGCAACGTACATCTGAAATCAGTTAAATGTAGGGTGCTGTTCTCTGTATGTTTGACGTGATAACATAATCAGAATTATCGCCAAAGCGCTCAAGCTCTCAGATTTGGTTTGTAGTTACAGCCACGATTTTATAGCGAAAAGATTTTTACAACATTTGGTTTCAACGAGTTATGTGCACAGCTGCAGCTCAGCTACATCGTCTGTGATTGGATGATTTTACTCTCACTTGTCGTGTCAAATTACAGACGCACGTAGTCACAATAATCTTATCCTGATTGGTGCAGTCAAACGAGAGACGTGTCTGAACAAAGGCAAGATGCCAGTAACTATGATGCACAGCTGCCGATGTGCACGTGAGGCACTGAAACAAAGTGAGGCATAAATATTTTCCGCGACAAAACCGTGGCTCTATTTATAGTGTGTTTGGAAACAGTCTAGTTATTTTATAACGTCGTTGCTCCAAGCACGCTGCATGCGGTACGAGCACCAGCCATCCAGGTGGCCGTCTGGGAGGATCTATTTTGCGCGGCCGAGTCTTATAAGTGCGGAAGTCGTGAAGACGACGCAACACGTGCATAACGACTCGCTCTAGTCTCGAGTCACTGAACTGCAGTGCAGTCTTCACGCCTCTATGAGGCATATATTAGTGACCCTGACATCTTTAGATGTTATATCAAGGCTCGTCTTCAGTCGCCATATTGAATCACTTTACTTTACACTCTTATGTTCTGAGAAGAAAAATGTGAAATCTGCTACAATAATATCAATTATATTTACCTTGCGCTACAAAAAAAGCATCAAAGTTGAACTTTGAACGTATATTTAGGCTAAGCTGCAATCAGTATAGCCATTTTTTTTTAAATTTTCTTAATTTCTTCCATTGGTTACGGCTTAAATATACGTTAAAAGTTCAACTGCGATGTTTTTATCAGATCGCAAGTTAAATAGAATTGATACTATAGTAGCAAACTTAAAATTTTTCTTCTCCGAATTTCATAAGAGCGAAAAATAAAGTAATTCAGTATGGTAAATGATGTCGAGCCTTAAAGATAAAGTCGTACTGAACGCGTTTATAGCTTATAAATGTCTCTGTGCCAAGCTTATCATACATAAAAATTACTACAAAACACCCATTTTCGCTATTTTAGGCTATAAAAACTAGGAGAGTGCTATTCTCTGCGAAAGTTTGGTTGAACTTTTGACTGGGACCTTAAAATCGCATACTCTCAATGAGTAGGGGCCTAGTGGTGAACCTGAAATGGGTATATACACGTGCTAATCCTAAACAGACATCACTCGTGTGCGATGAGCAGTTTTTTTAAATCTTATAACTGCCGAAGCTTTGGACACTGCTAGGCGGCCAACGCAGGCGTTTCTATGTTTTCTTATACTGTTAACTAGGTTAGTTGTGTTTGTGACAGTGACATCTCCTACATTGAGTGTAATACGGTGATGTGAAATGTTTATTGACGGTAATATAGCTTAATCATTAGACAATTATCTGACGTGTAATATGAATAAATAAACGAATACATTTAATGTATAGCACCACGAATTCATATTTTTCTAGAAATTACAAGAATTTCTTTAGCTTTCAACAGTGTCCTTTTGAATATTCTTCGTATGGTTATGTATTTCTCTGACTTATAGATAGAGCTGGAGAATTCTGGTGAAAAAAATTAGGCAATATTTTGTATCACTGCATAACGCTCACGTCTGCATCTCTGCTACGTGGCTATTGGCAGAGGGTATTCGTACAGAGGCGTGGCTCATTTGACTGTGCCAATGATAATAGATAGTGTTACTGCAACACAACACGTCTGTGATTTCTGGGTATATAAACACAAGTTGTTGAGAGAAAAAACCGCCAATCACTGACCATGAAGCAGAGCTGCAGATGTACACATGAGTATAAACCGGAAAAATTCGCAGGTTCATTGATCTGTAGAATAGTCTGCAAGAATATTTGTGTAATCAATCAAACAATAGCTGCTCATTAGCTGTTCGATAATACAGTGATCAGTGATATGGGCCTTACTTTAGTTACATGTTTGTTACTGGCTCAGCGGCTTCCGTGAACTGTCATAAGAGTCGAGGGCCAATTGAAAAATTATCATGAGCTTATGTTAGTTGGAATTATAGCTTGTTCCTAAAAGAAAACGCGAATTTTTTTAGGTCTCTGCACATGAGGCGTTGAAACAAAATGTTGCATAATTCTTTTCACCACAAATATCCGGCTCTACTTATAGAAGTAGATAAACGAAGTTAATCAGATATGGAGAAATTTATATTAAATAATCGTAGCCCTAATAGTAAACATATTTATTGATCGAAATAGGAAAATTTTGCATGTTCACTGAACTGCTGTCCAGCCTCTTAGAATCTCCGTGTACTAAAGTAGACAGCAACTGCTCATTGGCTGCTCGTTGACGCAGTGATAACACATAATTAGCCCTATATTTAGTCACATCTTTATCATGGGCCAGCGTTCTTCAGGAGGTGTCAAATATGTCCAGCACCAATTACGAAAATGACACGAACTTATAGTTACACGCATTTTATTCACGCCATGTCAATTATTAAGAGGCCATTTGATTCAATTGATTACCGTAGTTCTTTATAAACCAGAATTGTGTGAAATAGCAGTATCCAAGTTGCATGGTTGAAAATTAACACGGGCAGCCATGCTCAGATTGCTATCAGTAGGTACGGATAATTTTCATATAACATATTGAATCATTTAATTTTAACGGTTTTTATTTTCATTATGTTAAGAGAAATGTTAAATGTACGATTATACCGCAAACTCTGTTTACTTTTCACAAAAGTGCAGGTATTATGACTTCAAGTACAATGAAGCCACATTCAGTGTGATATTTTTCTATAATCATAATTTGCTGGACTGATAGCGACCTAATTATTCATTACCAGCTCAATCGCCATGTCTTAACTGTAGCACGAAGTAAGTAGATTTTGCGGTATATTCGCAGTTTTAACATGTATCTTCTCGAAATTTCAAGAAACCGAAAAATAATAAGCTTCAAAATGGCAACTGGAACCGAGCAATAAGTAGGGACCTCAGATTTTGTTGAAAAGTGATTTGCGCAAACTTGCTTCAATGCCTGGCGTGCATAGGGGTTATTGGCACCGTGCGGTTGTTCAGAGGCGTCATTAATTTAACTGTGTCGATTGGACTAGGCATTGGATTGGACACGTCTGTGATTTGCGCCTCACGGCTCGCCAGAATTAAAACGTTAAATCACTAACCATGAAGCAGTGCTGCAGCTATGCATGTTGGATCAAAACAGGTTGCTGCAAAAATATTTTTATCGGAATCTGGTGTCGAATGCGACATGGGCCAAACTAAAATGCGCATAATTGTCGCCATCTAAGCTCCTGTTTGGTGTGTTGTGTTTCCGTCGTACTTATCTCATTAGACAGTGGTTAAACCTACCGTCATGTCAAACGAGACTCTGAATGCTATTCTTTGTCGTAGTATCTAGTGTATCTGTTTACCTTAATGTGTGTACAAATACAGAAGTCTGTAAAATTGATTGACGTGGACATGATGTTTCAACAGTTCTAGATATTTGAACGTAACAGAGGGAAAAGCTTACAACTATTTTAACAGACAAGACAATTTTGTTGGTTCAACGACCTGCAGGCTGTGCTGCACAACTGTATTTACACACGAGCATCTGCCTGTCTCTATATTGTCTGCAGTCTGAGTGAGTGAGAGATTTCGGCGCTGGTGAAGGGTGGCATGAGATGTTTATGGAGTGTGGCGTCGGAATGAAGTGGCGGGGGAAACTGGATATCCCCGAGATAACTGGCCAACCTACGGCATCGTCCGTCCGCGACCAATCCCGTCATGAAAATAAACCCTGATCGCATTGGTGGGAGGCGAATGATCTGACCATTTGGCCACCACGGCCTCTGGCTGCAATCCTAGTTACAACGTGTAACAAGCGTTTCGTTACATATTTAGCTTCAAGTTTGTATTTTAATGCGCGTGATGTTTTCAAAGTACTTGATAATCCTTTGCCTAATATGTTTTCTTTTCATAGGTTTATGCAATGTGGACACTTATTTTAATGGTTCCACAAAAATGTCATATTTTTAAACCACTGTTACACAGTTCAGCACCCAGCTAGCTATTCAGGAGCCAAATATTCCCCTCACTTCTGAGTACATTGTACGATTTCGAGACATTACATAAAAGTTTGATAGAAATACTTAATCATTTGTAATGGTATAAATATTGTGTACATCCGAAATATATTGTTGCGTGCCATGTTCCTGGAGGCCAGTGGTCGGCGGCTGTTTCGTAACACCTTGAGGGCTGGCCGATGACTCAAAGCCCGGGTGGCTCATAGTGGGAAAACCGCCGAACCTACGTCATAGATACCTGTCCCAACTGCGTCTTAACCCTTCGAGGGCGGCGGACGTGACTGCTAGCACATCCGAAACATG
>PNEQ01087825.1:0-11511 GCA_003012365.1 Medauroidea extradentata | reverse complement strand
TAGCATCGATTGCAATATCCCTCTGTAATCCACATTACACTTTTCTTGTTCAATATCTTTCCATACATTTATTTCTAATCAATCCCGTGTATTATCCATGCATCATTCTGAGTCGTTCTTACACGAAGAGACTCAAGATGCTGAAGGCCTGTCTTACCTTTACTTCATTCAAAAGTATGATCAATGCATCCATCACTCGCGGGGCAAGTCCCCTCCTCTTGAATAACCATGCTTATAGCGAGTTACCTAAAGGTCTCCTCTCGAGCAAAGAAAAACACGCCAGCTAAGTTAAGAACTTGCATTTAATGCCCACTTTAAACAAAATACCATCACCAATCGAACCAGTACACTAATTGAACACTCCTTGACATTTACTTCAACTACACAATCGCCAATCGGGCCAGTACCTTAATTGAATACTCCTTAACATTCACTTTATGGCCCATTTGAAACATCCTCACCGCACGACAATAATTACAAAGACCTCACACATTTTAAGTGCTTGATCCCTTTTGTTTACTCCATTCACGCCCCATCTCCGATTGATAGATTCGTGACTAACGAATCAAAGGACACTGACGCAGTTTATAAACTTCCCCAACGTTTTGTGTTAGGCACACAGACTAAACGAACCCAACTTGGCCGATGTCCACCACAACTGGTTTAATAGGTCTTTACCAGGCACTACACTCTCCCATGCACCTCCTCAGTCTCAAATTAAGGGACAATCAGCACCGCTGGTGATCAGGCCTCACCATTTCGAGGGATGGGAAGACTCACCCATAAATTCCGCTAACCGCCGTATAAGCCACTTCTAACAGGAGTAACTGTTAGACGATCCTTACACCCATGATTTTCCAGGCCACAATGGTCGCAACATTCGACACTCCTGCACGCTGCCTCGTTGCTCCTTCTAAAGCCTTACGGTGCCTTTGAAGTACACTCCACCATGACCTGCTCTAGAGTGAGCACCCTCCACTAGCCTCGCGAGTCCTCGGCCCGTCTCACTTGCGTCCCTACCGCTGGCAGACGGAATTAGGTCTCCCCTCCATGGCCAGTGGAGAAGCAGGACCGGCAGGAAAGGGGAAAACACAGCACAGTCAACCGGGGCAACCCTTCTCTCTATACAATCTACCGGCCCAGACTAACCCGTAGAAATAAAGGAACTCATTTTAATCAAAACTAAACCCCCAAAACAGAACCCTTTATAACAAAACTGAAACACTAAAAGGCACTGAAAACCCACCCCAAAACCCCAGGGGTCCGCTCAATCTAAACCGATTTTTCGATTATCTGTGCAGCATTGTCTGTGCTTAACACTGTTATAAAAAACTAACAAAACCTTTTTGGAACAGAAATCTGTCAACTCTAGCATGCAAGAACAGATTAAAGAGATTGGAAAAGAATGGGTTAACGAGATTGCGCAAATATGGATTAACAACACTCTTATGAATAAACAAATAATAAATTGAAAAGTGGAAACTCAAAAAGTGACATAAATACAAAATTATGTAAAGCACTACGTAATATTTTGAGGAGTTACTGAAGTATTCTGTTCATTGTTATTCTGTCACCTGCATTTTTACAATTCAAATTTATTAATTTTTTTACACAGTTGTTCAGGTTAGCAGGACTTTACTATACTTTAAAAAAATAAACTGTACTTTTAAAGAATACTAAAGGCAAACCTACTACTAAATTTTGGGACATATGTAATAGCTATTACATTGCATAAAAAATCAGATATAGTATTTACTCTGGTCTTCACCATATACTTTTTTTGTAAATAAAATACATATATGTACATACCTCTGTATTCTAAAGCAAGGAACATGCTCAGATTATTATTGTTTTTCTCAACTTTCCAGGCTGGTCGTCCTGAACCACTACTATAGGGTGATCACTATAAACTTAGCACTCTGCAAAACTTGTAATTAATTAAAACTATGTTTTATTGGGCAAATAGGTGTTAACTTTTGAGAGTGCTGAAACTTTTACACTCGTTTTTAGTTACATGGAAGTTTTCATATTAAAAATAGTAAAGATGGCTGCAAAACGACTGAAAGAAAACTTTATGTAGTGCTCACTTTATCATGAACGGCCTGTAACAAGTACAATACAATAGGGTAACAATAGGGAAAGAACAATTCATTCTTGAAACCAACCAACAAATCAGAGACCATGTATTTAACTGAAGTAGCTATCGTGTATGTTGTACGCAAATACTTTAATAACAAATCTGGATTACAAATTTTGATTTATATTTTATCACACTCCTGACATTCTGACAATAGTGTGATCCTCCTGTAAAATAAAACTTACCTGACCATACAGGGCACCAGCAGTGGAAAAATGTTCCCCATCATGAAAATTCCAGTACCCCGTTTCCATGATTGGGTAGTGCTGGAACACCTAAACAACAGAATACAACAGGATACAGCACGACCGGTAACAGGTGGTGAAGTCATATAGTAGGGGTTCACACTATTTCGTCAACTGTTTTAAGGAAGAAAGTTATTTATTTTAAAGGATACACAAATTTTTTTACACAGTGAACTTTGTCTCTAAGCAAGTTATTGAAAAAAATAAGAGTTGAAACTCGAACTAGTATTACAGAAAGACAAAAAAATTTTCATGAGCACTTTGTCGTGCGCAAGTACAAATAGTCAGAGAGAAGGTAACAAATACTTTCGGATAGCAACATAGCAGCTTAAAAGATGAAAAACCCCAAGTGCAAGAATATTAAAAACTTTACTGGAACAAAATAATGTGGTGAAGTGTTAAATATTTTGTACAAATGATGATTTACAGAAAACAGGGTGCCCACATGCATTAGGGCACTTATACATTTCAGTTACTGAGCACGTAAATCTTAGGGTATCCAGAAACAATAATTAAAAATTATCAGAATGTTCCAGGTTTACCAGAAAAATAGACACAGTACTGTATGATGTACAAATACAGTAAAAACCCATTACAACATTCACAGTTATGAATGTTGGAAAACCTCAGAATCTTTTGTACAACAGACTGTCTGTATAAACCTTTCAAAAATTGTAACTACAAAAAAAAAAATTAACTGCCAAGAACAGTTAGTTGCAAGCATGATTGTAGTCTATTTTTTGTTACTCCCAACTATGTATTAACTAGATTCTGGTTTTAAACACATGGCATAATTTGAGGTTTAATATGCGTTTTCTTAATATATACAATGACCTGCTTTGTCCAAATGTGATTTAAGCAAAACTATACTGTACTGCAAAATATTAGATGTAAATTTACAAAAACATTCCCAGTACGTAGCAATACAACCATCAATACAATTGTTTTATCATTATTGATCTAGTACCCTCTTGACTGGAACAGAATATGCAATATATTGAAATACATTGCTTAGAAAAGCAATGAATATTCAGACGAGCTCCGTCAGACTCGTCACAATTGTGCGAAACATAGTTTGGATGGAAATATTGATGCCACCGGAAAAAACCTATTATTCGGATGAGGCTTGCTCATTGAGAGAACGTGTTAAAAATAAAGTTGGCAGCAAATTTAAATTTAAATAAATGTCATAGAGCTTAAATATTTCACTACATTTTCCTCTTCTAGTAGTATAAAACATGTTTTCAACAAAGCTTAACATAATTTACACACCCAGAATTTTCATAAATTCCCATAACTTTTCCCTGACCATTTTATGGAGATTTCCCAGTTTTCTAGGTTGCTGGGCACTCAAGTAGCATAAAATGCAAATATTATAGGTCTTCAAAAAAAGTTTGAAGTACACAGTCCTATAAAACCAATTAAACAAAACATTACATTAGCCTAAACAAACTCGTAGAAATCCATATTCCAATTTTAAAAATTAATAAATCCAAGGGATATGTTTCCTACCCTAAAAATACTTCAACTCTGACAACGCTCAAACTTGTGGAAGAAAAAAAAAAAGCCACCGGAAGAATATTTAAAAGATTTTAATTTACTACACATCACCAAATTTATGTATTTTTATAAACTATATTAAATAAAACAGTCATATAGTGATAGGAAAAAAATTAACTTTATACCAAAACACTGCAATATTAACAAACATGGTCACAAACTGCTGACCGCGTATAGTGAAAACTTTATACAAGGCAAAGTCTAAAAATAAGTCTCTAATCTTACTGTCGCATCTAGAAAATTTAGATTCCGGACAATCACAGCAAAAAACCCTTCTGCAGTACCTATGTCAATACAAGCCACTGGCTAAATAATATTCATAACTGAATGCTCACTGCTCCTGGGAAAACACCATGTCGGTCAGGCTGTCTATAACCTAGGCCTATATGTGATAAATAAACCTATGAATACTAGACACTTTTTACAGTATGATCTAGCAGTACTAGCACTTTTATTAAAATAATGTGATGCTGAAAACAGCCTGTTTTCCAATGTTAATTTTATTGAAAGCACTGGAGTTAGGGCCTACCGTTATCGTAAAAGTGATTATTGGTAGAAATTTTTAAAGGTTGATTATTAAAGGTATGGTATTACTACCAATAACCTGAGACACTACACAAAGTCTGTTCCTACTGACATAACTACCACATTCACTATTTACCAGTCCACAACAAGACTGTTTGTGAATATGTATCTCATGTACAGCAGAAGGCACTACATACTTCTACCATGTATGTAAACAGCAATGCTGGCATGCCAACATCACTACCGTACAATTTCCAGGTTAGTTTGCACAGCACCTTGTTAGTAAGCACTGCTAAATGACACCGAGTCCTTTTGAAATAATTTCGGTATCAAAGATCGTGGTAACTTGTCACGTTCCATATTAAAATTAGAAGGAAATTAAAAATGCTGACACTTGTGGGAAACTGATTCCCAGACTTGCGTTGAATTGCAGTTGTATTTTTTTATTAAGTTACACTTGCTTATTGCTAATAGCTACTAGAAAATATGGAATACGTAAGACATTTTAAAAGTAGCAATGTCACCACTAGTGTTCAAAAATTTCCAGAAAAATTGGTGAAAGAAAAAAAAAAATAAAAATAAAAAAATTAGGTTTTTCCAAATTTTATAGAAAAATTGGAAAAAATTCTTTAAAATCATTATAAATTATACTAAACCTGCGGTGGCTAAATAATACATAGTAACTTATATAAGGTCAATAAAATAAGGAGAAAAGTGAAGAAATGGCCTGTCTGATTCACACTGAACGTTTACTTTATAAGCAAGGTGTAGGAGTGTGGAAAGATATAGAATTGGAGTTTCACAAGAAGAAAACGGCAAATCATAAAGTTGATAAATGTAAAACAGCAAAGTTCACCATTTACCCAGCTAATGCAAGCATCAAGATAATTAACAATTATCTTAGTGTGTTACTTCTGAATTTGAACTACAAAGAGTTTTCTGTTGAGATTGAAACTGCTTTCTTGACAGAGAATGGATATGAATGAATATAACTATTTCTAGTTAGTTCGTGTGCATATTGTTTATTTTTTCTGTACCAAGTTTTATGTTACATTTACTGGTTATTTCATTTTCGTATAAGGTTATTAGGGCCTATGTGTACTGGCAGGTAGGCCCGAATGTAAATACATTTACAATCCAGATTTGTAATTCAGAAACTATATAATCATTCTTACTGAATTTTCCCCCCCAAATTTTCTGTAATTTTTCATCTTCATGAAAAAATCTAATTTTTCACATTTTCACATCAAAGGAAGAAAACCAATTTCCCCCCTCCCCCCATTCTTCCATTTTTTTTACGAAGCTTTCGAACCCAAGTCACCACCTTGTAACACAGGCTGAATCACAAATGTTTGGTGGAACTAAAAATGTAAATGTTATATTTTTGTCCACTTAGGCAATATTTTGAGAATGTATAAAGAAAAACAAATTGGCATCCAAACTCTTATCCTCCAAATATGCCCCTCACCGACACCGCCACAAAATTTCAGCCCCTCAACAAATGCCGCACCTGTAATCCACGCCTTATTAATTCCAAAGATAAAAGAAAGGTGAGCCTTGCCAGATCCCTTAGAATCCCACAGATTAACTAACTTGCTGATTAGGAGTGCCTTCATTTTCCAGTAGCATGATTTATTACGCTTAGCAACACAATCTTCGGTAGCTGTAAAATTTGAAGCCAGTTACTGCTTCAGAGAAATATTTGTATTGCAGGACGTTTTCCCAAAATCAAAAACAAGCTTAGATGAAGAATTGCCTCCTCTGACAACATTTACACTAAGGAAGTTGAGATTTCACTCTAGACCTATAAACTCACCTACCACATTTAAGTATGATTTAAAAAAAAAAGAGTCAACTGCTGTCAACAAGCATTATTAGTTTTAATTAGAACTCAATAGTTTCAAATGACAATGAACTACTGCAAATTGTTTCTTTTACAAATACTGACCACAAGACCAAATTTACAGTAGTCAGTCCAGAGTGTGTTAATTTTGTGTGTTGATGAATAATGGCTCATACAAAGATATGAAATTATAATAGTGCCGAGTAATTAATCAGCATAAATTAAGCTAACCTTGTACAATCATCAGAAATATGCACAAGTCTGTTATAGAGCATCTCACGCTTAGATTGCAGTACAGAGTTATATGGGCATTTGCTATCTCTTTCCAACGCATGATAACTGCCGCAAGCACTGTCCTTGTTTAGGCACGCGCTGTTGCCAGAATTCTCAAAATTTTCGAACTGTAACTTTGATCTTAAAAGTTTTGCATATTGTACAGCATCGAAATACGCATCAGATGATGTATTTGTTTCATCATTTACACCAGCCTAAGGGGTTTAAAAAATTAAAAAACCAAAGAGTTTGAACTTAGTAGTTTTCATGCATCCTAAAATGTATCACATTATAACTACCGGTATTGAATTAAAAGCAAAATTGTATCCAGATGTTTAATGTGGACTCCAACTAAGAAATCTGAAGGCTTAACTTTGTTAGTTGTACAGAATACTTTTTCTAACGTTATGTGCATTTTCTAACAAACTGAAACATCAAAAAGTTGGTCAGTGAGAAACCTTTTTGTTATTGAAGTTAGATGGTGGATGAAAGCGATGAAGTTGTTCATAATGAGGTGAATCTATTTTTAAAAGCAATGCCTCTACAATAACTTTAACCATTCTCTTGTTTATAACACAGCATGAAATATGTTGCGTATTAGGTCAACGTGCTCGCCATGCAAGCCAAGACATCTGACGGGCGCTGGAAGTTCCATTATCTTTACTGACTGAGCTGTTCTGTCACGCTAGCAGAGTAATAACACAAAGCTTCCTTGAGTCAGCAGATTTGTTTCATCCCGTACTTAAACTAGTCCATTAGTGCACCCGTATCTCGCGGTCCCGTGATGTGTTGTGTCCAGTGACTGTTATCGGAATAAATATTTTTTTAGTATGTAATTTTTTGGTTAACACTTATTTGTAAGGAAAGGTAACACCCAAAGACACAATATAAATAGACTCCGAGGGAGGAAGCATTCATACTAACCAGCTGTTCCAAGTGAACCATTTGCGCTCTTAGGAAGAAAAAACAACAATATGGTACTTTGAACTAACCTGCAAAGTTGAAACCAAAAATGAAACAAAATTCCCCTGCTCCTTGTTTATAGTGACTTTTTGTTTATTAAGTATTCATTATTAATAAAAGTACTTCCAAGAAATTATATAAGAATGTTATAAAAAAAAAAAGGTCACCCAGTTTTAGCAGCGCTTTTACTGTGTCTTCTATTTGTTTTCCCCAAGGTAAAAATTACCTGGTTTCGACTAAATCCTTCATTGGCGAAAAAACAATTGCAAGAAAGGTGAAACCCCAAAATTTAGACTGGCCGAACATGCATGGGAAAATAGCCACAAAATTCTTCGGGAAGACTCGAAACCACTTACACAGGAAAATGACAAAATTAAAAGAAAAATCAACTAATCAGCCTTTATTATTAGCAATAGCAATATTTTCAGTCAACAGAGTATTGAATTTAAAAAAATATGTGGATCCCATTGATTAAGAGAGAAGCAACTTTACAGCACAAAACTAAAACACACACTCAATCCATCACAACCAATCAGTCATTCTATGCTGCGCGACAAATCAGGAGACAGCTCGTCTCCCATTGGCTGAGCAGGATAAGTGGGCTTACCCTACATAAATCCATGGTTTTTCCAGTCTCCTCATCAGTCGCATTCGTGTTCCTGTACCCTGTGTGTCTACCCGATGTCAGGAACAGATTCCAGTTCCCGAAATGTCGTAACACTGTCTGTCTGGAAAACTACTGTGTTTTGTTTCGTCTTTTCATTGTGTCGTTTGTCTTTTCTGTATACGTCTGTCATCTGTTGTGTCTTTTTATTACTTTTCTGTTCGTGTCTGATATCTACTGTGTTTTTTGTTTCGTCTCATCGTTGTTTCGCATGTTACTTGGTTTTTTATTTTATTTGTTATTATTTTAATTTATTATCGGTTTGTCCCTTGTTTTTATTTGACCCGATTCAATTTTTGAATTTCATGTTGTGAATTTATCTTGCTGACTAAGCATACTCTGCTTCTTTTTGGTTTTCTTTTTATTTGTTTAGTTTTCTTTGACAGTCATTCAATTTGCAATGGAGTACGTCCAAGAAACTGAATCCAGTCATGCACTCCCATTGCATAGTTCTTTCAAAGATCATTTCAGCTTCAGTAACTTGCTCAAGAATAAGAAATTTATTTATTCCCATTGGCAAGGTCTGCTCCAATTTTTGTGGCCAACAAGACTTGTGCTAGGCAGCTATAAACTAGTTGGTAGCAGAGAAGTCTGAGGCATGCAAAATGATGTTGAAGAACATGGTCTATTTTCTGTTGAAGCATTAAGACTACTGCAATCTACTTGTGGAGCACTACTGCAAAAAAATGTCTTCAATGACTATGAAGAGCTGTTACATACGTGGGCGGTTTTGTGCTTAGTACGAGACATGTGACTCTTGATAGCTTGTTTTGCCATGTCACTTAACGAAAATTTAGTTCTGCATAACTCACAAAATGCAGCATTGCTGTCTTCTTTTACTGCCTTCAGTCATGACAACTCAGGGTCCAAAAGCCAACTTTGCTTAAATAATGTTTTCTTCCTTGACATTGTGATTTCTCAAACATAGAAATGTTGGTGTTAATAAAATAATAAAAGTAAAGGGTAATTATAACAGTGCACTGTGCTGGTTTTTTTTTAATCCATTTAGCCTGAAGGAAATTTCACTATTCCTGGAACACTGGATCCATGCCACGATCACAATAAAAACTTGAACGAGTAGGGCCTAAGCACACTTTGCTTGTACTTAATCTTGCAACTGTTGCAGAGCGCTTCGTTCACACCAGTCACTCCGCAATAAAGACACATCTGTTAATTTTACAACATAAACACAGAGTTAAACGTCAAACTAGATTACAACACCACCGCAAAAAAAAATTGGCAATGGTCGCCAGACGCCATTGTTCTGTGGCTGACTAGCACAACACAAGATTTGGGACATACGTGCGTTAATCTTTAGGCCCTACATACATGAGATTTTCCACATCAGTGATGAAAAATATACTTCGCAACTGTACATTTTACATAGCTACTATACAACGCCATCAGGTTCATATATACTATAAATCCAAACACACTCAAAAATAACAAGCTGTTAAGTTGTAAATACAGATCTTTGACAAAACACTAGCTGTTGTTTGTGGTTGTTTGCGTTTGTCATCAGCTTCCGAGACCTTCAGCAATAGCCAACTGAGTCAACGTATCCAATGGGCATGGAACTAAATTTAACTACCATCACATATTTTCGTTCCAGCTTCAGATTTGTGTTATGGAAATTGAAATTATGCATAGAATTGCATTACTGACAAGTGACAACAAATAAAATTTCCATTTAAGTACCTCTGCAAATGGACAGTGGTTTCATTTCATGTGACGTGAAAATAAATTGAAAGCCATTTTCTTAGTTCTCTGCCCCCTCCCCAACACACTCACTCCACTCTCCTATTGTATGGTTGTATACGACTGTGGACATGGTCGATGATGAGTTACGAACGACGCCATGGCAAAACTACAGCAACCGATACGCTGCAATGCTTTTATGTGCACATCATGGGAGAAATTTTAGCTGTTAATGTACTGCTACAGTGCTATTTTTTTAATGATAAACATTTTCAAGATGCTGGTCTGTACCAAACCAATTCCAGGTTTTCACAAAAAATTCCCTGACAATTCCAGATTTTCCAGGTCTGTGGCCACCATGACTAGGCTTAAGGTTTATTACATATAAATTGGGAGAATACGAAGCATTTTACAGATTCCTATTTTTTTATGTTGTGATACAGTCAAATGTTTATTTTTCAATGTCATAGCTGAAAAACCAATCGTTGGCTTACTTCTAAAACATCATAAGAACATTTCAGAAAACTTTACAGGAGAGCAAAAAGGAAATCTTCGTAGTCATGCTATACCATCTAGATACGTTTTTTAATTTAAGCATAGAAGAAAGCTAACACATAGTTCATTTAGCCGATCTCAACACTAGAAACACCATGAAAATTAGCACTAAATTCACCTGGAATACAAAATTTGGAAAATCTGGACTTACTAAGTTCTAGAAGTAAGCCAACGAAATACATTCCTGTGAATGTACCCTTACAGTATATCAAAGGATAGAACAGTATGCAAGAAAAGGTGTTAAGGAATTAAAAATTTCCAGTTTTTTTTCACTTAATTAACAAAACCTATGCAAGATATTTTTTTTAACCCACTCTAAAAACATGATGGTTGCTCTGCTGTCTGTAAATTAACTGTGCCAAGTTTGTCTAGGTAGTACTAAACCAGGAGAGCAAAAATTTTAATTGGGTTGTTGTTGACCACACAATCATTGGCAATTCTGGAAGTCTTGTATTTTATACACTATACTGTTGATACATACCTATATATTTACTGTAACCTCATAGAGCGATCTATAGGAAACCAAACCAACTGTAAACGGTGTTCCAATTTTTAAAATTATTGCAAATGCAGGACTTTACAGAAGATTTGAATCACTAGATTGAATGATTGTATTACACTTGAACTTCGGAGCATCAAAAGCCATTTCCCTGACCACTTTCAAATTCCCTGACTATTCCAGGTTTCCCCTGTTTTCCAGACCTGTAGCAATCTTGGAAATATTTACAGTGGTTTAGAAAACCATTAAATAATCTCAGTTGTTGACAAGTCTAACTGACTAGCATTATGTAATAATACGTGTTAGGTGCGTAGAAGGAGAAAGGAGGTTCCTATAGACCTAATATATGATCAGGGTGGCCACTCTACTTGCCATTTCAAATTCAAGGCTTATTCCAGGTTTTCAAGGTCAAGATCCTAAAAATTCAAGGTTTTGTAATTTCATTTAGGCCCTACTGAATTTCGTCACAACCTTATCTTATGAATATGATGTAGGCTACATTTTAAGCAATGAATTAAACATAACTGCATTACTCAAATAAAAATAGAT
>PNEQ01087824.1:5292-26434 GCA_003012365.1 Medauroidea extradentata | reverse complement strand
GCTAGCACTAGGGACCAAGGAACCCATCCTGGTATAGTACCCACCAATACTCACGAGCCCCGGAGCAACATCGCACCCCTGCGAGTGTGTATGTGGTTACTCCCTTCGGATACTAGAGCGTGGCAACGCTCCGACACCTCAAACAGGGAGATGCACGACCGTCGTTGGATTTCTCCAACGCGGGAACACACCTTAACCTCCTTCTTCAGTAAGAAACATGAAAAATAAGTTCAAATCTTACATTCTGGTAAGTAAAAGTGAAATTGTTATTTGTTAACGAGTAATTTTTGGTAGCCTACTGTATTTTATTTTATGGCTGATTCCTGCCCTGGTATCGCATCAATTAGTACATACAAAACGTGCCGCTGATCAACTTGAGATAGAGCTGGCTATGAAAGGGACAATATTATGCCATTCTACGAAAAAAAAAATGACTGTTTTGTCATAAAAACATTAATATTTCTAAATGCAGTTATGATGTTAAAATTACATAGGCCTACATCCGGAATGTTAAAATACAAGTAGCATTCGCCTCATTGCTAATTTGCTCATCACTCTTGCATTGATAAAATAATGTTTGAAATTGAGCGGAGCCATGAAAGTATTATATTATCGCAAATGAACTGTACCTGGCTTTCCCTCGCCATTCCGAGATTTCCATTGCGTGACCCATAAGCAGGTGAAATTACTAAAAGCTGTTACCTACAAAAAAAAAAAACAATTTGATCGATATCTAGCGCAGTTATTTAATTTTCTAAATGCAATATTTTCTTATTTACTATGCATTCTTATTCCAACTTTACTTTATTATTTTCTTGCAGATGATTCCAGTAGTTCCCCGAGTGGTGCTAATGCTAAGATGATGATAGATCAAGATGAACTCTCAGAACAGTCGACTATCTTGAACCAGACTTCTTCTTTACATACTGGACATTATGTACAAAAAATCATTTGTTGTGATGCTGCTGGGGTGACAACATCCACTTCAAAATCAATGGGTAACAATAATTTATTTTTTAAATCTATTTCAAGCAGGCTTGTTGCAAGTTTTTAATATAAATTTTGGTAAAGGATCTGACGTGTGCAAAAATTTTGTCTATACTAAAACTTGACATAGTAAGTCTTGTCACTTGCGTTTTGCCTTGTCTTGTTGCGACCTTTCTTGGTATAACTATTCGCATAATTTGTTCACTAAACTTGTTTGCAAAACTGTAGGAATTTGCCCATGTAAGCTTGGCGTATTATGCTATCTGTGAAAAATAAATCAAGTATCTAGCAACAAGTAACGCACTGCATTGCTTAGGTGTTTTTTTTTTCTGTTGACTTAATTCGAAATATTGTTTCAGAATATGCACATGAACTTCAGTTCGTTATTCAAGACCAACAGGAGGAAAATAATACTGACATTGACAAAAGAGAATTAGTAGAAGAATTTCACGAACCATATCAACCCACTTGCTTTCCAGATACCTTTCCCAAGGAGCAAAGGCTGAAAACAAGAACACTTACTTTCCAAGTTAGCTGGTACAGTGAATTTAAGTGGCTACATGTTGCTAAGAACTGTGATGGGGTAAGTTGCTTTTATTGTACCCGATACTTGCATATTTGTCCTGACAAAGTTTTGGCTCCGAAAATGGAAACAGCATTTACAGGGAGGGGATTTAAGAACTGGAAAAAAGCTCTTGATAAATTTAGAGAACACGAGGGAAGTGAAGCTCATTCTCAGGCTTTGTTAAGCTATTCCCAATTGTAAAATCCCATTGAAATGCAACTCTCGACTTTTAAAATGCAGCAACAAAGAACTGCTTGCGAGTGTTTGATGATAATCATCCGCACTTTAAGATATGTAGTCAGACAAGGCTTGGCTATCAGAGGTCATGCTGAAGACGATGGTAACTTCATGGTGCTATTAAAAGAGAGGAGTGAGGATATACCAGCTCTGAAGGCATGGTTAAAACATGAACAAGGTAAACCCATTTTCACACATCCAGATATACAAAATGAGATCATTCAAATTCAAGGAAATGAAGTTTTAGCTTCAGTTTTGGAAAATATTAAATCTTCAACTCCTTTAGTGTTTTCAGTTATCTGTGATGGCACCCGAGATATCACAGGAGACGAGCAGGAGAGTATTTGTGTAAGGTGGTGTGATGGTTTAGAGCCCACAGAAAGCTTTTTAGATTTCTACAAAACTCAGTCTACTACTGGTAAGGCTATATCATCGATAATCGGTGATTCTTTGCTAAGACTTGGCCTCCCTTTGTCTTATTTGCGTGGTCAAGCCTATGATGGTGCAGGAAATATGAAGGGCTCGAAAAAGGGTGCTCAGTCCATAATTATTGACAACCAGCCTCTGGCAGAGTATGTACATTGTGTGGCACACTGTTGTAACCTGATAATGAAAAAGTGTTGTGATGCCTCATCAGTTGTGAAAAATGCAATGGAGTGGACTAATCGATTGGGAATCATGTTTGAACGTGCGAAAGTTAAACCTGTGTTTATATGAAGAAGCTGCAAGGGCTCCTGTTGGTAACATCTCAAAAATAAAACCACTGTGTCCAACCAGGTGGATCTACAGGAAGGCCCAAGTAGAAGAGATTGTAAACAAATACAATATAATTTTGGACACACTTCGAGAGCTTTCAGAATACAATTATGATGGATCTAGTGGCCTTCTTTCTGCATTGTTTCTCAAATGGATTGACCTATCTTGGGTTTGTTTTGGCAAAAGATGTAATCGACCTCCTAGAACTACTGAATAAGTCGTTCCAAGGACGAAAGAAGACTGTCTGGAACAGTCAGGTCTGTTCAGACTGTTTTAGATAGTTTGAGTGATCTGCGTGGTGAAGATAAATTAACGACTATTTTCAATTCTTGCTGTGCTAAAATTGATGAGCTCGGTTTGGAACCTCTGGCCCTTCCAAGAACTGTGAGACCACCTAAAAGGTTTTGTGGGCCGGGAAAACAGCATGAGTGGAATTCTTGTGAGGAGTACTTCCGGCAAGAATATTATAAAGTTATTGAGACGCCCATGATGGGACTACAAGAAGGCGTAATTTAACAAAGTGGTGTGCAGAAGATTGTGATGTTGGAAAATGTACTTATCACTGGGGAAAATACGAAGCTATTGAATCCATACCCTGAAGTCGACCCAGAAGCCTTAAAATTAGAAATTAAATTATTCTTGAAGAATAACAGTATTTCCTGCCTCAGTGATGCTGTAACAGCATTCAAAGAAATGGTGCCAGAAGTCCGGAATTTATTTAGAAATGTGGAATGTTTGGTTAAGCTGTTGCTAGTGTCCCCGGCTTCTAGTTGCAAAGCAGAGAGAAGCTTCAGTGCTCTTAGGCGCCTCAAAAGTTATTTGAGGACTACTATGTCACAGTCTAGGCTGAATCAAGTTGCTCTTTGCTATGTACATAAAGAACTGCTCGATAAAGTTGATGTCAGGAATGTGGCTCAGCTGTTTGTTTCAAGAAAGGACTACAGAAAATCGTTGTTTGGAAGTGTTGGAGATGAAAATATTTCCCTACACTAGAAAACATGTAGAATATAGTGGGTACTACCCCATGTCAGGAAAGAGGACTAATTTTTATTTCTTAAAATGACTTTATGTGAGATACTGTCGATAAAAAGTTTTTTTAAATTTATTTCTGTACGCTATTATTGTTATTAGTAAATGTTTGCAGATGCATGGCTTAAGCAACGATAGTGTGTTAAATAAAATTAAGACATTGTTTGATGTTTTTTTATCTCTCCTTTTTTTAAAGTGAAATTACAATATGCTAATGTGAATCGGGTCAAAAACATTAAAACTTAAATGAAAAAGTCGTGAACATTTTTGGGTGCATAGGCGCAATGCGTTAACTAAGGAGAAAAGGCTTCCCGTCCTTACCCAGGAAAATTTGCAAGACGTATTAGAAAACTGATACTCAAAATATTAACATTTCTGCAAGATGTAAATTCAAGATTATGTTTAAAAAACCGCCCAAATAGCACCAATTTGCACCTCAAAATCCAAATTTTCCCGGGGGAAGGGCCCGGACCCCCCGCTTTAGGCTTGGGGTCGGTACTATAGTATAATTTGATAATTGCTGTCCCCCCCAACTACCCAGTGCTTGCGACGCCCATGCTTGTCTGGATGTTTAAAATCTAGCAAATAGTTACCGGTATAACATGCAAATGCTAAACTTAATTAAAAATTGTATAAATGAAAGATTGAAGAAATTTGCTTGAAGTAGAATGCAGTGAACAGATAATTTTGACTGCTATTTTGTAATATGACCTGCATATTTTGTTGCTTTATTAGTGGCTAATGGGTTTGCTTTTAAAAAATTCACTATTGGATGCATACTTGAGTTACTACAATGGACATTTTCACCCAGCTGAATATTTAAGTTATATTTTATGTAATTTTTTTGTTTACATACTGAACATTTCATTAGTATGCTTTCACTTTCTTATTAAAATGTTTTGCAGTTTAAACTACAAAGCCACTTACTTTTGTTGCTCTGATTGGTTGGACAAGACAGAGAGGTTGATGAACGGATAGATTTGGAGTTGTGACTTATCTATGTTTTCAGGGACTAAGAATCACTGGGTGGATCCTGGCAGTACAAGGAATTTGCTACACAGACAGCAGGGGAATAGGATGAATTTTACAATTTCCTACATTTTCCAACTGCACTTTCAGAGCTGTCCAAAAGTGCAAAGGCATTTTACTGAGCTGTTTCTTTGGCACACCAGTGAGGGTTTCTGCTGTATGCATCAGACGAACATTAGGTTGCTGACCTTGCCAAGTGGAACAATTAAAGTGAAGAAAAGCTGAGGCAAGCTGAGTGGTTGTTGATATCCGCTGGGTAAAGAGGAAAGTGGCATGCCTCATTACTAGAGCTTGGCTGATGTTGATCAACAATCATAAAAACCATTTGATTACTTTTGCCAAAAGTCATGGAAACAAATGTAACTTATATAATTTTGAAAACTAAACACACACAGATAAAATCACACACACAAACAAAGCTACTGCAAATTCTTACAATTTATAAATGTTGCCATTATATTAGGACATTTTTACTAAACATGTTTAGTTTAAAAATGGCAGAAACAGTGCTGAATGATTCAAATAGGTACCAAAAACTGGTAACACTGGTTAACTGGTCACCGTGCGTTCACAATAAACTGATTAACCACAATGCAAAATTCCCTTGTTACCAACACATCAAACTTCTACATATGTTGGCCAAACTTTTTGAGAAAATAATTTTGCAATACTTTCGCAAAGTTATTTCTTGTCATTTGTTGAAACACATTTTCTCTTTACCATATATTGTTGATGGTTACTGCAACTCTGGTTGTGGTTATGTGTACACAGTGGCGAAGTACGAAGTAATGGTGTTAGAAGCTAGGTGTTTTATAAACAACTGAAATGTAATTGCGATGTTTATTATTAAAGTTTGATACAGTTAAAAGTGAGGTCACACTGACATGAAATCATGTCAAAGAAAAATAATTTTTTTCTGGGTATATTTCACTGTTTATTCAAAGCAATACATACATTCTTTAACATTATCATTTCACATGGCAACACTGATGTGAAGATTTGATACAGAAATCACGAGTGTCTCCTGGAGCAACAACAAGTACCGGATCAAGTAAGGAGATCAGTGCTTCTGCCACAGAAAATCTGCAATGTGCACTCATAAGTTCACCAACCTAGTATTTCTGAAAAGTTTCACAAGAAAGCTTAACTCCATGCCAATAGCTCTAAAGCTGTGAAGATAACACAACTGAATGATCTGCAGAGAGTTACAACCATTCTGAATAGTTGAAGCTACTGTATTGGTTAGGCTTTGTAAATATTTACCATTTTGTTCGTTTAGGACTTCCATGTGTGTATATTTACAGAGTGAGCCTACTTAATTAAGTCTACATGTGTTTGAATCCCAATCTGGCTATCCTAATTTCATTTTTCAATGGTTTCATGAAATCACTCTAAAAAATGTTGCAAAGGTTCACCTCTGTTTCTTGTTATATATATTTGTCTGTCAACGAGATGTCAAACTAATCAAACTGAGTACAAACACCTACAATCATACACAAAAAAGGTCTTTTATTTGTCAACGGCAGGTTTCAGAATCTCATTTCATACCTAGAACTTCCCTACAAAATACCTGACAGAACCACATTTTCGAGAACAGTAATTCCTGACCTGTATAGTGACGAACACTGAAAAACAAGTGCACAACTATGAAATGCTTTGTATGTCAGTTTCATCCTGGACACGAGGGTCATCACTTGCCAAAACGATTACACATCTTTAACTGTGCTTGCAGGTTGCTTCATTTGTCCACATACATCACACAGCAGTTAACATTGTAAGTTTCCTTAATTCAACTCATCAGGCACGAAATGTTGCCCAGCACCAAATTCATTTTGATGTTACCTGCATAGTTCACTCTCTGCAACTTGTGATACATAACTTCTTTGTGTCCTAAAGGAATGTGACATGTGCAATGCCGGAAGAGTAGTAGGCCACTTTGAGCATTCACTATTAACAAATAAAAAGCTGCAAAATTCCAGAATCTCATAAATTTCCAACAAACAGATTATTGCAGGATGATGTAACAAGATGAGACAGTACTTACCTTATGTTGTAGCATCTGTCTGATCAAAGGAAGGCTGAAATGCTTTTGTTACTACAATTTAATGTGATGGTTGATGACTTGAATACGGTGGAAAATTGCTACCCTTTCTAGAGATTTTCCACAGTTCCACACTTGCTCTCTGCAATTCACGACAACAATTTCGGAAGTAATTCCAGTTATGAATGGACTCAAAAATTGGTGTGAGAAACAAGTATGAAACATGTAGAAGAAAACATGCTGTTCTACCTGAATTTGTACTACAGTGATGTGGAACTCAATTATTAAGAACATCAGACATGATCCTCACTGCAAGAAAAACCTGCAGTTTCAGAAGAAAGCAAAACATATCAAGATATGCTAGCAAAAGTAACTAAAGAAATTAATGAAACAGAATCTAGAGAAAGCAAAATTCTGAAGGAATCTGTAGGCTTGCAATCAATGGCTTAATCTACAGTTGACATATAGCAGCAAAAACACAAGTGCTAGCACAAAAAATGTCTATGTCATTTCATCAACAGCTTTAGCAATATTTAGCAGAACCTTTGAAGAGCACAATCGATAAAAGACTATTTGTCTACTAGAAGGTAACCCAGTACAAAGCTTTGAAATGAAGAAGCTTGTAGAAAAGTACCTGACACCACCAATAGCATCTGTTGCTTCTGAACATCTCTTCAGTAGTGGCAGCCTTCTTAGTTACAGGAAGAGAAGTGCACTGAATCCCAAGCAGTGTGGATGTTGGTATTTTTCGAAAATAATTTAAAACATCTAGAGTAAAAATCAAATGAAGATTGCATAATAAGACCACTCTGAGTAGCTAAAATATTGTGATTGTTTTGCAAACTGCTCATTTACTTAATCAATAAAGTACCAAACTGTTGTTATGGGTATAAAATATGTCCACAGAGATATTAACCAAGACCACTGCTTTTATTATTCTCTTTCTCATCGATTAACAATAAAATATCTTTAACACCAACACAAACGCTCACATTCTCAGTCACGACAAAACAACAACACTAACCCAAAGATTGCATAACACAAAGACATGACACTCTTGGGTAGTGAATAACAAAACTTCTGTGCCTCATATTGACTACATTTATGTTCAACACAAACTACTGTGCTTGTTGTGATACAGTAAGAATTCTACAGAGCAGTGACAATATCAGCTGATTCAAAATGGTAAGTCAATTTATTTTTCAACACTGAATAATAATTAGACTGGTGGAGCCTTAAATTTGTTAATATACAAAAACTTAAGACAGCCCAATTTTCTGGTAAATAATGTAAAGTTTTAATTATCGACTTCATACTACGCACAAAATTAACATTATTATTAGAATGGAATTGATTACAGTTTATAGAAGTGACCAATATTGTAACTAAGCATGCATGCATACATACATGACATTCTTGATGAAATGTTATCATGAATTGTTATGGTATTTACATTCTTTTAAATCAAGTAAGGCTTCAGATTGGCATCGGCTAAATCAAAAAAATAGGTTATCAGATCAGCTAAGTGTCACTGACCTCACAGCTAAAATATATCTGGCAATGTCAACAACACTTCTTTTACATATGGCATATTCCAATTACTGAACCTTAATGCACCCCATGTACATCCACCGGGTGCCGCATGTTCCAGGTATTGGAACTCTCATTTGGAGCATTCAGATTTTTGTATTCAAGTTGAGAGTTGCACTAAATGGTTGCACACCAGGTGCATTTTATGCTGCACCATCTCTCGAGACAGTTCTACAATTGAGTGTAAATATGGCAGTGACCTGCAATTACGTAAACAAAAGAAAGTGTTTGCTGTGGTGGAAATTCTGCTATTATCTAACAAATTCTGCTATTATCTAACAGTCCAGCACTTGGATAATGCAAAAAAAGTTTATGTGGTACAAACATAGTGTGTTTATTTTATTAACTGTGTTTGTTATTAAAATTACAGTAAGGTTAGTCAGGTCAAGTCGTTCATGCATCTAATTAAAGTCTAATCAAAAACAGAAATTGTAGTAAAGAAACCTCTCAAATTTTGTATAATAGAATTTTGGCCTTTTTTGGAGTACCTTCGGTTGAAGATTTTTGTGTTTTAAACAATTTTTCACTGTACACGTGGTGTGGTCTAGTTGTTGGAGCATAACCAATACACACTTGTTGTGGGCAATCATGTGACTATTGCATATTTTAAGTTTTCGGGGTGCACCAGGTGCACTCCTGAAGCAGTCAATTGGAATATGCTATTACATTTGATAATATTTACATACCTCGTTCTTTTGAATTTCTCATTATCAAAAAATGTAAACAAAAGTATCTCAATTTATCGTAACCTCACAACACACATTTCCTTATGTCACAAATGTGGATGAATATTTATTTTGAAAAGTTTTTTTTTAACTAAGGGTGCGATCTATAAATGGAAAAATACTGAAGGTGCTGAAAAAAATTAAAATTCAACTCATATTAATTTACTTGCGAACTAAACTGTACACATATCATGAAAATATTATAATTATGTACTTTAAAGTCATTCATATATATTTATATTTATATGGCTTCCTTAGCCTCCGTCACACTCCATTAGTTCTAATGCTGGGTAAAACTGCTCCAGATCTACAAGTAAGAAAATTGCTTGTACGAATATAAATTACATGGGTCACTTGATTAAACGTAATTGAAAAACAATAGCACTACAAAGGACCACTGACTCACCAGTACCATAATTAACCATCAACAATGTCATTGCCATTGTCGGAAGGCTCAGAATCAACATTTCTGCCATGATTGCCACTTGAAAGAGCGCTGTCACTCTGCCATATGTTGTCACCTTCTGTGCCGTCGAACGAGTTGGAGATCCCAGTCTTCTTAAATTTTTTCACTACGAATTCTTCTGAGATATGTGACCAACTCGTTGCCACCCATTCACAGATTTGCTCTGGTGATGGCTACTTCACTCGCCCTGTTGGAGTGTGCTCACGCTCTGCACTAGCCATCGATTCTCCATAGAGATGGTGCAAATTGTCCTTGAAGGGTTTGTTTATACACACGTCCAACGGCTGAAGGACAGATGTGAGACCACCTGGGATTATAACAAAGTCACTTTCCCCTCATTCAGTAGTTTCTCAACGGGGTCTACCAAGTGGCCTGCGAAACTGTCCAGCACTAACAGTGCTGGCTGCGTAAGCATTGCTCTAGGCCTGTTATTCCACACCCTTTTTCACCCAGTCTTTCATCAACTCTTTGTCCATCCAATCTTTATTCTGGATGTGCATGTGAACACCACTAGGAAACTTGCCTTTCGAAATAGTTTTTCTTTTGAAAATCACACACTGTGACAATTCCCGCCCATCCACCATAGTTGCCAACATCACAGTGCACTTCAATTTCTTCGCTGCCGGTCATCTTTATCAGTACACTCAAGGTGCACTTTTCTGATACGATAGTGTTTCTACGCACATCAAAAATTACCAGTTTTTGATTGGCATTGCCAATCTGAGAAAATTAATATGTAATAAATTTTCTCTTTTTTGTCATGTATTTGTGGAAGTCCACTACCTTGTCACTATAGTCAGCAGGTTTTCTTTGACAAAAGGATGTCTTCCTTCACATTATCAAATGATTCTGCCTCATAAAACCTCAGAACAAACCCATTGGATGCTTTGAAGTGGTTGTTATCAATATTATTTTGTCCCCCCAATTTCTAGTGCATTCAACTGTTAGTGTTTTGTAGTAAAATAACATTGCACAAAAACTATACAGTACATACCCTGCTGCAGCCTGCTTGCAACCAACAAAGTACAAATACAGTAGTTATCAGACTTGACTTAACCTATACCCCTTTTCCCCCAAGAGTCTGTATTCTTCTACCACAGTTTCTTTAACTGTGGTGTTTTTAAAAAACTTTACCCCCCTGGTTGGCGAGGGATTACTGTACGTTGCTTTATAACACCAAGAAATATCAACCGTTAATTAAAAAATTATTAAAAATATTTGGAATTATTTTGAAGTATCCATGATTTAAAAATTTTATTTAAATAAAAAGCACAAATATACAAACCCTGTAGGATTTTTTCCACATATCAATTATTTATACAGTAGAACCCCGATTTAACGAACTCAGGAATAACGAAAACAGCTATTTAACTAAAGGATTTTTAGGAACTATGAAAAAATAACCAAAAACGTATGAAATAACTAAGTAACTTTGACCAAATAAAATATAAAGTGTAGTGTAAGTCTCTTAAGAATATGTTTACTGGCTGCAGCATAATCATTTTTCTCCGTAGATAGTGTTAAACCATCCGTCAAGAAACAAAAAAAAATTGTTAATATTCATTGAAAACTTCGGCTGCCGGAGTGATTTTGAGCTGAGCGCGCGCAGCTGAGCAAAGCCGTCCGAGCGAGCGACGCTGTGTTGCGTAACAAACGCGCACCTAGATCCTCATCCGGGTGGGCGGCTGGCGAGTGAACGAACATCTAGATTCCCAGTCCACACAGTGCGGCAGCGGACAGCACGGGTACTAATTCACAGATAGTGCTTCGTGTCTCCGTCAGAATGTGCTACCGTGCAACGTGCTTTACCGCCTAATTCTTTTACAGATGGAATGCAGTGGTGTCCAACCTGATTATTTTCTGACACGTCCCGCGATAAAACCAGCGTATCTATAAAATGAAATGCGTTATTATGTTATTTATGCAAACTTTTTACAATGAATTTATTAATGTAAATAATATGTTTCGCCGATGCTAAAAAATGCTCGAGTGCAAAACATCTTTAGGCGGGCAGCAACCAGTTTGTTTCTCGAGCGCAGCGGCCAGTAAGTTACAATGGCCGCCGCTGCGCGTATTTATTTATTTACCGTTATCTCGCAAACTTTTGCTTCAGTTTTCATGGCTTTTTTTTTTAAATAGAAATTTCCTAAAATTTCTTGGAGGCACGGGAGAGACCCAGAAAGACAACTCGGCGGTGTTTATCATCTCTTCTTACGTGTTAATGCGGCCTAATTCACCGGGTGCGTGCTCGGCTCGAATAGTGTTCCTCTGGCAGTTTTTAAAGTTTTTCATAGATTTTTTTTCTTTTACTGCTGCGGCTTACCTATTGATGGTAACTGCGGTATGTTGTTCTTGTGGGCTATCATACTTTCTAAAAAGCTTACCTCCATTTCTGACGAAAAATGCCCGAGGATTTAATTTTTTTTTGGAGGGGCAGGGGAAAAAAATTTAAAGTTGGATTTAACGAAACATTGATTTAGAGCAAACATTTTCTGGTCCCGTGGCATTTCGTTAAATTGGGGTTCTACTGTAGTTTATTTCTTTGTCAATGAGGGCTGCCTACTTTAAAGCAGCAGTCATTGTCTTCACCTGTTTTTTTATTCCAGTTCCCTTACTCTTTGATGAAATTTTGATTCAATATGGCTTAAAAAAGCACCTCTGCTCATTGTATCCAACTTGAAACTTTTGCGCAGATTTTTCACTTTCCACTGCCTCTGTCTTTCAGGTTCTCAGTGGCCCATGGGAACTCTGCCTCATAACAACATGAATCTATTGTTGACATGATGCTAACTGCACTACGCACAGTCCAAAAAGCTGCAGGACAAAACTATTTAAATTCTGCATTCCTCGAAAGTCATGCACATCGCCATCTTCTAATGGACCAAACAACAACAATGCTGGTTGCCTTATAAGCAGCTTACAACTGTGCAACACACCAATAACAAAACAGCAACTAAACAGGCATAGAATATTGATTGGTTCCTACAAATATTATTGCAAACCAACTACTGAGTTAAAACCCTAAATTAATTTTACTAGTGTAACCATACATTCGCAAAGCATACTGTTAGAGATGTGTTTATGGTGGTATACCTGCATAAAACATTTTTCAATAATAATTAGACATGTAAGTCAACACAACCATAACATTTTTAATTTCCTGTAAAATTGTAAAACACTTGATCTATCAGTAAATTAGTGGTTAAATATTAAAGAATGTCTCATTTGCCACATGTTACACACACTAACAAAGCCTTTTCCTGGCATACTGGTATAATTCCAGACTTTTTCCAGATTTTTTCCCAGGCCCTTTCCAATTTCATACATTTCCAGGTTTCGAGATTCTTCTATGGTTGGTGGCCACCCTGATTATAAGTGGGAACATTATAAAAGGGTTCTTATGTACAAGGTACTGCGTGCCATAAATATTGATGAACTCTCGTATGTTTATCAATGCATACTGACACAAAACAAGTAAATGTCCTCAAATACATGTTGTAATCATGTGCACATTATCAACACAGCTCATTAAAAAATATTCTTATAAAAATATGGTAAAAGTATAAATACTATACTAACTCACACAACTTACGCCTTCTCATATCTTACACATCCTGCATTTTCATGTCTAAACTTGTCGTAAAACTTTTTCTGGAGCATATAAGTGGTTCTGTGTCGAGAGCATAAATTTGGTTCTTTGTTTCAAGGCAAAGCAGTGGCTCATTGATTCGAAAACATATAAGTGGTCTATTGTCTATGGCACAAAAAAAAGCCTGACTTTGCTTACATGTCCCTTGTTTTGATCCTAAAAATTTTAAACAAAAAGTGAGCAAGTTGAGCGAGTAAATAAGGCACTACAAACTCAAATTTTAAAAAAAAAACTAAAATAAATACTTTTAAGGACAGTCTGATAAAATAAGGGCTTTTAAGGGCCCTTAAGATGAATGTTACAAATAAGGATTCTTTAAGGACACTTAAGGACTGTATGAATCCTGTTTTACTTTCCCATCACATTTGGTTTTATTTTAAATACTGTAAAAGTTAATGTGTTTTATTTAAATAATTTTTTCTGTGCTTTCAGTTTTTGAGTCTTGGAGCATTTTTCGGTTGTTCATAGATTCCTTTGGTTATGAGTAGCTTGTAGTTTGAGGTATTGCCCAAGATGTAGGACTTGCCAAAGGGCATGTTGTATGGTCTGAATTTTTGAAAATCAATGAGACGTAGGTTGCTGACGCAGTTTGGTTGGCCATTTCACTTGTTTGCACCAAGGATTGTTCACTGTATTTCTCATCAAGATGCAAGTTTTGTCCCCAATAAAAAAAAAAAAACAATATTTACTGTCTGCTCCTTTTTGGTGTGAAATTTATTTATTCATATGCAAACCTTATTTGTAAATATTCCTTTATTTTGTGGTATATCGGTAAACTGGATCCCCGTGTATAAATCCACCAAATAGAGCACTACCTACAATGTTCGCACAGGAGGGGTTAGTTGGACTGAGCTAGTGTGATGATTAGTTGAGAAAAGATGGTTGGTAGAAAAAGGTGAAGAAGCTAGTATTTCAAAATTTTTTTGTGAATTTGTAGTTTGAGAGAAACTATTGTAGCGGATGGTTGAACTGGGATCGAGGTGATGTGAAGTTGCAGAGAGATGGTGGGGGAGGTTGGATGCAGAGCACAATGTGTGGAAGTGTGCTTTGGGAGTGAGGTAGAACATTTTTCTGTTACTTATAGCAGTGTAGGGAAATTGGGATGGAGAAAGGAGGATATGGTTCGCCAAGTAGTAGTTTGATGATATGCAAGTAATTTTTTTTCTATTCAGTTGAACTTAAAGAGTTTGGGCGAGATGGTCACACTATAGAGCTTCCTGAGGCGAACATACAATTTTTTGTCTCTTTTTATCATAACATGTACGGGATTGATTATGTACAAGGTGTAGAGTGTCAGTCTTGATGTAACCAACCTTTGGTAATCATTAAATGGAACTTAACTGAAAACATTCACTTTATTTGATGAATTACCCCAGTCAACTAAGTCTGCAATGTTCACCTCATTGAATCACTGGGCAGGGAAGTCAACATCAATCTAACCTCAACAACACTAGTCAGGTGACTCCTCATGTCTTCTTGTGCACACGCACAGGGACTTGATGTCAACTAAGTCAATAAAACAACTAAGGTGCTGCCGCCGCATCACCTCATTTTGACGCCCGAACTGAAACATCACTAGTCAGCCATAACATCAGCCATGATCACTTGTGAGAGAAGGCCGCATTACAACCATTTTCCATAGATAAATTGAACTAAGTTGACTTCTTTTCAGACCCTTTTATTTAGAGTACCGTATTCACCCGAAAATAAGACGATAGACTTTACTTTTCATACCATGTAAAAAATTTGGGGTCGTCTTACAATTGAGAGCAAATTTTTTTAAAGACTGTTTTGGTTATATAACCTATACTAACAAAGGTTGTGTATGTTCCTACTGGGATATCATAAAGTTATAATATTTAAATGGTATGTATTCGTCATTGAAAGAAGTACTACATACCGGTCATGATAAATAAGCATGCATGCGTTTATTTTGCATAAAATAGTTTATTTAGGTTAATGTGCCGCCAACTTGCGATACATAAATAACCTCCATATTCATAGATAACACGATATCAGAGAGTATGCGGCACTTATTACGCTTCACGCTGTAGTCATGCTCCAGACTGCCAACGACACAAACCGAAAAATGTGTACTTCCGTGTCAACATCGATTTTTCTCTGGAAAATTTAATACCACCTTTCCTAATGTTGTACTTACTGCGGCCATCTCAAGACAGACAAAAGAAAAGCGAGACGGAAGTCGAACATTGAGTTTGTTGACTATACGGCCATGGCTGATCGCGTGGAAAAACATGGAACAAGTAGTAAAGCGAATTTGAATAAACTTATGGCAGTGAAATATGCAGAAGGAACCAACAATTGCGCAGCAGCTAGAAACTATGGCGTTACCGAAGCCAATATTCGGCGCTGGAGACAATAAAAGCCACGACTTCAAGATGCTAACACAACCCGAAAATCGTTCCGTGGACCCAAACGTGGACGTTTTCCCGAGGTCGACAGGCAAGTTACCGAATTTGTGCGCACTCAAAGGAAAAATGGGCTACCCGTTTCTTATATTTCAATGCAATTAAAGGCACGCGAAATCGCAAGAACTCTAAACATCGCTGGCAGAGACTTTAGGGCAAGTAGAGGCTGGTGCACGAGGTTAATGAGAAGAAGTGGCTTTTCTCTTCGACGAAGAACATCATTGTGTCAGAGGCTGCCTGCGGATTTTGAAGAAAAGTTGACAACATATCAAAGATATGTTATTAACTTACGAAAAACCAACAACTATCTCCTAGGCCAAATCGGTAATGCCGACGAAACCCCAGTGTACTTCGACATGCCCTCAAACTACACCATTGATGACCGTGGGGCAAAATCAGTCACAATAAAAACGTCTGATAATGAAAAGCTACGTGTGACTGTAATGCTGACAGTACTGGCAGATGGCAGGAAGTTGCCACCATTTGTCATTTTGAACAGGAAAACAATGCCTAAAGAGCAGTTGCCTAAGGGTGTTGTAGTAAGGTGTCAACCTAAAGGATGGATGACTAACGAGTTGATGAAAGACTGGTTAGGAATAATTTGGGGTAGAAGGCCTGGTGCATTGCTGAAGCAACGAGGCATGCTTGTATTAGATGCCTTTAAAGGACACCTGACACAAGACGTGAAAGAGAAAATAAAAGACCTGAACACAGACCTGGTGGTTATCCCTGGGGGGATGACTTCTAAACTACAAGTTCTTGATGTAGTGGTTAACAAACCTTTCAAGGATAACCTGAAGCAGCTGTATTCTGAATGGTTGTCAGCAGGTGACCACGAAAAAACTCCGACAGGGAAAATTAAGAAGTCAAGTGTAGCACAACTGTGTGAGTGGATCATAGCAGCATGGAACCTGATAAGGCCTGAAGTGATAGTAAATGGCTTCAAGAAGTGCTGCCTGTCCAATGCCATAGATGGGACAGAAGATGATTTCTTGTGGAATGATGGAGAGGCTGTAGACAGAGTGATGCAGAGAATGAGGACAGTGAAACTGATGAGCTTGGGAGTGACACTGAAGAAGAAGAAAATGTGTAGAAATCAAAATGAAATAAGTACATACTGTTGAAAAATTGGCTTAGGCCCTATATTTTAAACATTAATATGGTATTTTGAAAATAATAGAATAAAGTGTTGTGTCATTAAGTTTTATGAAATCAGTAATAATCAAGCAGTTTAAGTTTTTTTTATTAATAAAATGGAATATTGGAATAGTGTTATGTTCATAATTTTTTTGTGGAGTTCTGCAGTGTCACCATAGGAAAGCAGCTGAGATGGTGACTTTATTTAAGACTATAAGACTATATTTAGTCTTAAACATGTTCTCATAATAAGGGGGTCGTCTTACATTCAGGGTCGTCTTATTTTCGGGTGAATACGGTACATCAGCAAGGGTCTTGACAATGAAGATTTTTATAACCACCACACATTGGAAACTATACAATTTAATATAAATATTTGGTTTTATGTCATTCAAACATTGCTAAATAATGCAAAGTTAATTATTTTATGTTTTATAACCATCATGCTATTAAAAAGTTGTTCTTACAATGAAAATTCATTACAAAAAAATACTAGACTTTTTGTTTTCTTCTGATACCTAATGGCATGCAATTGATGTTAAATGACTAAATAATATGTGCACAAAAGCTTAGTAACCAGTACTTTATTTATCTTCTTATAATATTAGTGTGAACAAACTTATAACATTCAATACTGTATTACAGTGCACCAAGTATACAAACTTTACAGTTTTAAAATATTTTTTTAATCTCTCCTAGTTTCAAATCCACTCATTCATAAAACAAATTTAACGAGTGCATATAGTTATTCACAAGTGTAAGGTTATGAAAGCCCAGTATGTACAATTTTGTGACTTGTGATTAAAAAAAAATGTGGCACATGAAAATTCTAATCCACATTTATTTGATTTGAAGTTGCGTAAGTTGACATAAAATGATACTCAGTAAGAGCCTATCTAGTTTATTGATGGGTTCAGCACTCATGAAAATTCCTGCTCAAATGTAATCAATATTTTGGTTTCTATTAATACATACTATGGGGAAAGATAAGAATAGGTTTCACAAAGCCACTAACAAAAATTACAAAATTAAACATACAGTTTTAACATGATATTACTAATTAAAGTTAATAAAAACTTATGCTTAGAAACTTAATAGCTACTTTAAAATTTACTAACCAACTTGACAAATATAAACTTGTTTACTATACTTTGAATAAAATACAATAGTTCTGTAAGGTCTATGCCTGGATAGCTTTCAACCACTAGGTTTAAATGGGCTATCAATAAGGAAGAGTTTTCAAAAGCTCATGAGCCGGAGTAGGGTAGGTTTTCTCAGTCATATGATGTTTCGTCGATCAAAACGCTTGTAATGTTGTTCATGGTTTCAAGATGGTGAAGTTACAAAAAAAGTATATATGCTGTATTTTATACCTGTCAAATATTTTGCTAAAAGTGAAGTCAGCAGCATAATCTTCAAGCATTATTTTATTTAAATTTACATATATAAGTTATGTGCTCGCATCCTTGACATTTTTAACACAGTGCATTCAGTTTTAATTTGCTGTGGTTTTGGTTGTGTGTGCCAGTTACAATTTTTCACGCCAAATGGCGAATTTTGCCTGCCAACTGTGCCACTTACGCTGCTATAACAGGGTTAAGTGAGAAGTTGATTGAGAGGCTGGCAGGTGAATAGTCAATCAAGGGTAATGTTCACTTGGGGTATGTTTTGTACACATTAAGTTGAAATTGTGCCTTACCTATCCTTCCTTTGAGAGCTTTTGAAAATGTCTATAGTTAAAATAAATTACTCCCAACTGCACAAGTTTTAAAAATGCTTCTTTTTTTTTTTTTAATATAAAGCATTCCGTGTAATATTTCATAAAGCATTGTGCTACAAAAATTTTTTTAGTAATTTGTTTGCTCATTTTTTTTTTAAATAAAAATTTAAAAATTACATTTTTATTTATTGTGAATTGTACGTAAAAATTGTTGGCAAGGTGTGACAGTAATATTTCAGAAATTTTAGGTAGAATTAATTTATGTATATAAGGGCTATCTTTGAACCTGAACCTCTGATTTACCTTTTGTGGCTGCAAGTTAAGAAGGCAAGACCCTAAAGCAAGAAAAATACTGGTGCATGCACATGTGAAATAAGCACAACGCAGATTAATAAAGATGAAGTATATCACCATTTTAGAGCAGAACAATATGTACCATTACAGAAGTTACCACCATTAATGAGATTCTGATCATACCAATATCACAGACATGTAAATGTAGCCAGTAAGAAAAAATTAAATTTTAAATACACAATTAACTGTATAAAAATAGATATATCTGGTGTAAACACTTAAGTACAGATAATATAAAAATAAAAAACAAAGTAAAACTGTCTTATGCAATAATAACACCAACGTACTCCATGGGCTGGTTTCAATTTTGATTTTAATACTCACCCTACAGATTATGTCCTAAGATCATATTTTGTAATTTGGTGTTAATAGGGACAAAACTGAGGAAAAGTTCTTGGTCTATATCTTTCTCTTAATTATATGATAATATTTAGTAAATGTGATGGTTTTTATGCTAGATAATATCTTTGATCATTTTATAAACAATATAGAATTTTAATACTTTTATAATTTATTTTCAAATGGTTGGCAGCAATCACATATAATCTATTAGTTTGTCACACTTTTATACCCTAAAAAAATACAACTTGTAAGAAGACTGTTTGCTGCAAAACCAACTTATGCTACTTTTCTTACTATAGTGTACGTTAATGTGTACACTCATACAAAATTATTAAAATATATTAAATATTATGTTTTACATCTATGATGTTTGTGAACAATTAACATTCAGGTAAATAAGGACAAAAACATATTTCAAAATCAAACAACTCTGAAAATATTTATATTAAGTTATAACCATTCCCAATTTGAGTTAATATTTTGTCAATATGGCTTGTTTTTGATATGTAACATTTTTGTAATTTTTAAGCTGTTATGTATAGTAGTTTATTTAGTCTTTAAGGTATACATGGCATTTTAAAAATAATTATACCTTTCCATAGCTTAGTTACCCCTCAACGATATTGAAAGAAAAAATCTGTGAAAATCCATCTGTGCATATTCACACCGACCTGGGGTGATTTAAAATATAAAAACTGTAGGTAAACATGAATAAGTACAAGTAATAGAAATCTACAACTAGTGATGGTGTGATCCAAAAAACATTAGTGGTATATCAGAAGATATTAATATTATCAGCCATAAGATTTAAATCAAAAGAAATGTTCTGTATAATTTATCAAAGTCAGGTCAAATTAGGTGACCCTGCAAAAGGTTTGCTTTGCAAGTAATAAATAACTAAATTTTTTTTTAAACATAGGTTACATCCAAATGTTTTTAATTCTTTTGGTTAAACCAAAAAATAAATTTACAGTATGCAAGTGATGCATAATGTAAATATATGGAATTATGTGACATGACTGGCTGGTGGGAGGAAAAAAAAGAATTAATTACGCTGTTTGGGAAAGCAAAAATGGATATGTATGTCAATTAAACTGTGACATAAATACAGTTTGTTTATTTTAACTAACAAATATTTTAACAGTTGTGTCCATAACCTAAAATAATTGAATTGGATGTTAATTTATGTATCAGATACGAGAAATACCATATAAACTTCCATATCTGACGTCAGATCATCATTATTTTGTGTGTTATGATTATGAGCACTAAATAAATTTTAATTACTAGGTTACAAGCAAGTAACTGTCCCTATTAACCCCAAATTTGTGTAATTCAGAAATTTAGGCCAAATTGCAAGTATTAATCCCTAAGTAAATAAAAAAACCACAAAGTATGTATGTTCCTAGAAATGCCTCACCTAGATGCTTAAAAAGATACATTTCTGTATACAAGGAAAAAAAGTTTTTCCAAGGTCCAATGTTAACACACACTGAGAATACTGTTTTGGTATTTACATCAGTGCATAATCCAATACAACTTAAGTTGAATTACATTTCTATCAATTTGTCATGGTACATTAATCAAACAGACTTTTATAACACACAAGTGACAGTGTTCAAATTCATGACTAAAATAAGCAGGCACACCTTATGGTTTTGTGCATTTAAAACACTGCTCTTAGTGGATGTGCAAATCCTGAAATGTTTGTCTATAAAAGTACAAGAAAGGGGTGGTATGAGTAACATATAAGAGGAAGATAAAAAGAGCAAACAGAAGGGTATACAGTATTTATTTAAATGCCTTCACACGATACTCAATACCAGGTATCCTAAATAAAAATTTTTGCCACTCTGCTTTTTAAATAAAGGACAATTAAGTCAGAGTTTCTCGTTTATGCTTACATTCATGCAAAAAATATAAAAAAATAGTCTTTGTAAAAAGTTGTCTTACATCACAATGTTTTACTTTCATAGAAAGCAAGACCACATATAGTTTATGACACTGGTGATACTGAAACATTATTATTTTCTGCTCACTGTAATACGAAAAAAAAAAAAAAAAAAAAAGGTATTCACAATTATAT